>VDFB02337072.1:0-55377 GCA_007258455.2 Sequoia sempervirens | reverse complement strand
AATATGAATGAAGCTTTGCAGAAACCAATACTGATGCAAACATCGAAATACTCACTCTGCAATCCACACACTTGAGTGATCCTATTAGATTCTCCACGATTTTCTTGGGAGCCATAATTCACTCATATTAATTGACCTCTATTATACACCATGTTGGAATAGCAATATGGCCCAATAATTTTCATACTATCAGAAAATGTGCAGTGACCATGAGTTTATTCACAAAAGGGCCAATAAATATCATCTATTGTTTTCCAAAGTCGATTCTTGTCAAAGGCCCGAATAGTTCAATATGAGTTCTTGCTTGATTGAAAGTCTTTAGGTTATTAATATCATATGCAAGCAGAAATGATTATTTTATGTGGTTATAGTGGTAGATATAGCGACGCTTATGCATTGACATAGAAATGGATGTCCCGATGATCACACTATCGCCAATCTTAATGGATGATGGTCTTCCAAATATATATATATATATATATATATATACACACAATCAAATCTTAGTTTAAAGATATGTTTGATTATCCAAATAGCCATAATGAATTATTGATCAGATGTAATCGATCAATAATGAGAATAATTTTCTGCATGCAAAATATCGATTAATTGCACTTAATTAAAATGGGACATTACATTCAATTGAAGATCTTTGGCCCTTTGTCCCTATATGTGTTGTTTTGTGCAAATGTTTGTGGTCCTTTGTCCTCGATGTCAAAGGGGGAGAGTGAGTAGGTGTGTGTTGCCATAAATGACAAAGGGGGAGATTGTTGGCAGTGGTTGTCATTGATGTCAACACTTGGTGAAATTGTTACATATGTTTGTTGTAATCCGCTAAATAGTTAATTAGCAAATGGAATAAATAAATAATGTTTTGTCTAGGGATTAGTCCTCGGGATTAGTTAGCACTCGGGATTAGTTGGTACTTGTCAGTTGCCGATGGTTGGTGTTCTCAACCGATGCCGGTTAACTATTTATGTTGTTGTATGGTTCATAGTCGGGGAGTGTGTTGAGATGATAATGTAATACTGCAAGTACATGAATAAAGACTGCAATGCTTCATATACATCTATTCTGTGAATGCTTTTACATGCTCAACGATATTGTGTATCTAGTTTACTTCTGTAGCGTATTGAATTACCATTAGTGGAGTAAACATTTGGCGTTGTTGCCTGAGCGGACTAGGGAATCACTCGTCATGGCAGCGTAATGGGTCAACCAGCGGAAGAACCTGTAAATGCTAATGAGGAACGGGAAGACCTATTGACTGAAGATCTTGTCAATTTGTGGAAGATATCTTTACGAGATCACGTACGTAGGGAATCCCACATACGGGAGATCCCTGAGGAAGTTATATGGGATAGGTTGGAAGTGAACGACGAGGTGAATCACCTCCTGAATTGTATGCCCAGATTGCTGACCCGTCATTTCATTATTCTGCAAGACCTCCGAGAAGAAGAGGTTCGGGAACGTCGAAGGCAGCAAATACTGTAGTGCTACGAAGAGCGAACTAAACGAGAAGAAGAGGAACGAGACACTAGCCGGAGACGTACATCCGATAGTCAGCAATGATCGCCTGAACAACTTTTAAATGCCTGTACGACCGAGCAAAGACAAGAATCAAGTACCTGATGGGCACGAGACTCAGGAAGAAAAGGTTCGGCGATCACTCAGGCTGCAAGAACAAGAAAACTGGCGAAGAAGACTGAAGCAAGCCGGTAAGGAATTGGATGAGGATTTAATTGAAATAAATCAGAGCATTAAAAGAACATATGAAAACCTGACAAGAATAGACACATCCATTGGACGAGCGCACCAATGTTTGACAGAAGGAAGGGACGGAGACCCCTTCGGCACTCTGTACGTAGGAAGATATGATCCTTATGAGAACGAAGATGAATTGAGTAGTAGCATCAGACGGTTTCGGGAGTTGTCCCTCTCGGACGACGACGAACGGCTGACGAGTGGAAGACCTGAGCTCAGTACCCCAAGGCAGAGAGAGTACCGAAGGGAACCCCAGGAGACTCACGGTGTCGCGGATGCTGACAGACGACGTGGGAGTGACTCGTACGTGGCCGAGAGTGCAAGAAATGCACATGAACGTAGCGAGGAAACCAGTCTAATCGGGTCCAACACACAAGGAGGACAACGGGGAAAGATGGCTCATCCAGAGCGGCAAAAGCTGCCGAAGTTCATGGCAAATGGGTCTGAAGATCCCGTACGGCACTGTAAGACATGTGAGACTATCTGGATAGCCAGCGGACAGGATGATCCTAACCAATGGCTGAAAGCATTTCCAGCGACACTCAGAGATAGTGCCATTGATTGGTACTCTAAATTGGACCAAGCATAGAGAGCTACATGGAGGGTATTGAAGCAAGCTTTCCAGGAGGAGTTCAAACTTCTAAGGGACGATAGCGAGATTGTCACGGAGATATACAATACTAAACAAGGAAAGCACGAGGGCGTGCGGACCTACAATCGAAAATTAAAAGACTTGATAGGAAAGCTTGAGGCCCCAGCCGGCAGATGGCCTAAAGAAGAGATGGTTTATTGAAGGGTTGATTCCCTCGCTTCGGCGAAAAATGAAAGTGGTACTGTCATCCTCGTACACTAAAGCATATAATCGGGCGATGGACATTGAAAGTGAGAACAAGACATCTTCGAAGGGGAAGAAGAAAGATGACGAAGAGAGTGCAGAGGAAAGTGAAGACGAATCAACAACTGTATAGGCTCTTCGTCGGGACATGATGCGGATGATGAAAGAACTGAAAGCCGACAAGGAAGGTTCCAAGGAGGCGAATGAATTATGGTGTACCGAATGCAAGACAGAAGGTCATACAAAGGCGAACTGCCCGAAAAAATTATTCTGTGACATCTGCCAAGTTATGGGACACTCCGTCAAGGAGTGCCCGTACAACTTAAAAACAAGGAGTTCGCAAGTGTTCTTCACACAAGGAGAACAGTCAACCCCTCCGACCACACCACCAAAACCGCAGAACAACAATGCATCCCTTGGAGGCTACCGTAACAATCGGAGAAATAATATACCCAGAAGCAAAATTCAGTACGATAGCAAAGGACGACCCATGATTCAATGCCGGAAGTGTAATGAATGGGGTCACTTTGCGAGGGATTGCCAGAGCGGCCAAGGCACCGAGGGAAAGTTATGCAAATGGTGTGGACCGGGTGATCATGAAGACACCGACTGTCCAAAGCAGAAAGGTATCAATATGTTGGAGATAGCGAACGAAGAAGTCTTGGCAATCACGAGGGCACAGTCGAAGAAGGCCAATTATCCAAACCCTCGTACGGAGAAAGAAAGACTCCGGGAAGCCAAGACAAAAGTAGAAGAGGCAATGGTGAATGAACGCAGAAATTCTAAAGCTACCAGTACATTGTTGCAGTCGGAGTCGGAGAAGAACATAGTACGGTAGGTGCTTCACACAACTGTACCAATGAAGGTAACTGACCTTTTGCAAACGATGCCTCATCTGAGAGTAGCACTTACAAATGTTATTGAAAATAATCTTCAGAAGGGTCCGCTAGAACAAATGCTAGAACCAGTAGCCGAGACCACGGATCCAATGCTACTTGCAGTGAGTATTGGGAGGAAACCAGCCGTCGTCGAGATGGAAATTTTAGGAATGAAATTATCTAACACTATCGTCGACGGAGGCTCGGGAGTAAACGTACTGCCAGAGGAAACATGGAAGTGTTTGGGTAAGCCGACTTTCCGGCCCCCGACATTCCACCTCGTAGGAGTAGATCAGCATGGCATCAAACCCCTTGGTACACTAATGGCACAAAAAGTCTTGATCGACACGCAATTGTTTTTGCTAAATTTCGTCGTCATCCCAATGGAGAAAAAGGCGTACGATGCATTACTGGGACGGGGATGGTTGATTGCTGCCAAGGCAAACCACAACTGGAAGAAGAATACGCTCTCAATTGAGAGTCAAGGGAGGAAGTATACTATTGATCTGAAGAACCAGGCGGTCAGTGAAGATCTGGCGTCTTCGGGATCCGAATCGGGAGGAGAATCAGATGTTGATGATGAAAGAAAACTAATGGAGCCAAATGAGGAAGGTATACTGGAGATTGGGAGTTGCTCGGAGGACGAGACCAGTTCGCTGAACGGATTATTTCATTGGTAGATGGAAGATTATGAAGTCTTCCACCCTGATTGCAACATGCTACAAGTCAGGGAGGGGGAAGCGGAAGAAGACAAAGGCTCGATGAGTGAAACATTTCCTCCAAAGTACGGTGAGTATAAGGAAGGTACGGAAGAATTGGATGAGACGCTAGCACACAAGTTTGAACGGGATAAAATCATCAAGTATGAGGAGCCAACGCTAAAGAAGGTAAACCTTGGGGAACCAGAAAAACCTAAGGAGATTCTTCTGGGTGATGATTGGGACCCCGTATTAAAGGCAGCAACATTCAAAATCTTCATGGAGTATAAAGATGCCTTTGCCTGGACGTATAAAGATCTAAAAGGTGCACCACCGGAGTTATGCGTACACAGGATCCCTCTCGTACCGAGAGCCCAGCTTGTATGGAAGAGACCATATAGAATGAATAAAAATTATGCCGCTAAAGTGCAAGAGGAGATTGAGAAGAAGTTGGAAACGGGCATCATTTTCAAAGTGGAGGTCAGCGAGTGGGTGTCACCGATCGTCATATCCTTTAAGAAAGAAACAAAGCAAATTAGAATATGTGTTGACTTTCGGAGTCTGAATGCGGTGACCATCAAAGACCCATTTCCTATTCCCTTCACCGACACAATCCTCAAAGCAGTTGCCGGACATGAAATGTACTCGTTCCTGGATGGCTTTCGGGCTACAACCAAATTAGTATCACGGAGGAAGACAAATTGAAGACTACGTTCGTGGTTGAGGACGGGGTGTACGCATACAACCGGATGTCGTTCGGGTTGTGCAACGCGCCATACACGTTCCAAAGGATAATACTCCACATTTTTGACAAAATGTCTGTAGGTAATTTTAAAGCTTTCCTCGATGATTGGTCAATTTACAGTGATAAAGAAAAACATCTGAAAGCCTTAGTGGAATGCATGGAAAGATGTAGAGCAGCCCGCCTTGCATTGAATCCCAGGAAATGTAGATTTATGGTGCCACAAGGAAAGCTGCTCGGACACATTGTGTGTAAGGTTGGATTGAAAACCGATCCCGACAAGGTGAGAGTAATCGTACAGATGGAGGCTCCAGAGAACGTCACCGGTGTGAAGTCCTTCCTCGGGCATGTGGGATACTATCGGAGATTTATCAAAAATTTTGCGCAAGTGTCATATCCTCTTGACCTACTGACGAGGAAGGGACAACCCTTCATATGGGCTGAAGAACAAGAGAAGGCATTCAATGAACTGAAGGACCGATTGATCAGCTCACCTATCCTGACGTACCCAGACTAGTATAAGGAGTTTCATGTACATATGGATGCCTCTAATTTTGCCATTGGAGCAACACTAGCACAAGTGGCAGCACACGGGTTGGACCATCCGGTATTCTTTGCCAGTCGGCTACTTTCAAGAGCTGAAAGGAATTACAATATGACTGAGCGTGAAGCACTAGGAATGGTTTACTCCGTACAGAAGTTCAAGCACTATCTCCTAGCCACGCCGTTCACCTTTTATGTGGATCATCAAGCCTTAATGTATTTAGTGAACAAGCCAATCATTCAAGGACGAGTAAGCAGGTGGCTATTATTGCTCCAAGAGTTTACATTTGCCATCATCGTACGACCGGGTAAGAGCCATGTGATTGCTGATCAATTGTCCCGAATCCAGTCGGGCGAACTTGCCGAGGGAGGGTGAATGAAGATTTTCCGGATGCACACTTATTTCAGATTGCAGTGTTACCTTCTTGGTATGAGAAGATTGGGGAATATTTGTCCACATCCACATTCCTGAAAGAAATGCCACCAGCGGAAAGGCGAAAGCTCGTCTTGAAAAGTAAGACGTTCCAGTTGATCAATGGCTTGCTTTACAAGATGGGGCCTGATCAGATCCTCCGAAGATGTGTTATAGAAGAAGAGATACCAGGTGTACTAAAGGAGGCACACGAAGGTCTGGCTGGCGGTCATATGGGGCCAGATGCTACAACAAGAAAAATTGTTTTGGCAGGCCTATGGTGGCCGACGATGCACACCGATGCCAAGGAGTGGGTGTTAGGTTGTGACACCTGCCAGAGGGTCGGAAAAACCTTGGAGCGGGTTTTCATGCCACTGCATCCCTCTCAACCACAGGAGTTGTTCAAACGATGGGGATTGGATTTCATTGGACCATTGAAGGTGAGTTAGTTGCATTGATGCCGATACATTGTGGTTGCTACTGAATATCTGACAAAGTGTGCTGAAGCTAGAGCATTGCTAGACAACACAGCGCAAAGTACGGCAAGATTTATCTATGAGCAAATAGTGACACGGTACGACATTCCCATTCAGATCAAGAGTGATCATGGAGGGCATTTTGTTAATCATGTGATTAGGCTGATGACGACGGAGTTCCGGATCTTTCACAACCTATCAAGTCCGTACTACCCGCGAGCTAACGGCCAGGCAGAGTCGACAAATAAAGTGCTGGTATCGGTTATTCACAAGTCATGTGGCATGGAAGAGGCTGACTGGGAAGAGAAGTTACCAACCGTCCTGTGGGCATACCGTACGACGTACAAGGTAACGACGGGCCACACGCCCTTCCAATTAATGTACGGTCAGGAAGCAGTGATGCCGATGGAGTACATGGTACCCAGCTTAAGGATAGCCGTGGAGAATCGGCTGGGTGATACTGCAAGTTTAAAAGAAAGACTATACCAACTTAATAAACTGGACGAGTGAAGGATAATCGCACAATGGGTGACGAAGAACATGCAGCGGCGAAGGAAGTATTGGCACGATAAGCACCTCCGGCGAATGAATTTCCGGCCAGGACAGTTAGTTCTGAAATATAACGGCCGCAACGAGATTAAGCCGGGGAAATTCAAAGTTCGTTGGTTAGGACCGTTCCGAGTTCGAGAAGTCCATGACAATGGCTCTATAAAACTTGAGAATTTGGATGGGTCACCCCTACCAGAAGCGATCAATGGTTCCAAGTTGAAGCAGTATCAAGAAAGAAAGGAGAACGCTATTGCCATCAATATGTTCGGCTATGCTACTAAAGAAGACTGGGCTGTGCAAAAAGAAGATTCGCAAGAATATGACTCGGATCTGGGAGGCCTTGGCTATGTAGCCGAAGGAGTTTGGATGGAGTTAGGCGTGGATCAAATCATCGAAGAGAGACTAGTGCAGAAGAAGGTAGAAGGTATTGCTGTACCCTGGATGCACAAGCACCTGACCAATGCGGTATTCGGGACACCAGCACTATGGTGGAGAATGGGTGGGCATTGGTGTTACATAGCCCCGTATGAAGGTCTCAGGAAAGGATACCTGGCGAGAGGATTAGACAATGAGGCGCAGAAAGAGGAGGAACAACTCGCCCATGAACGAAGTATGTGTCAACTTGAGGATGTTGATGATGAAGCAAATGATTAAAACGACGAGCAATGGGAAGCCTACTTTGAACGAACAGCTCCCTATTTAAAGACAATAATAATGACAGAAGATATATTCATTTCAAGTGTAGACAGGTACACTGAAGATGTAATTAAGCAGTCGAGACGAGAACGAAGGAAAGTGCCGAGGTTAGTGACACAAGATGGGCTTTGGAAAATAATACCTAACCCAGCTGGGCCACCAACTATAGAAGGCGAAGAGGTTACGTGGTACCAGCGTTACGGCGAACGATATATTGACGGCAGTTTCAAAGGTATTGGCCCTTCTCCATTGCTTGATAAATGGTTTGATATATAGTATATATGATCATGTTGTGAAGAAGAATGCTATAAGCGGCCCCCGCATACGTGCAAATGGTACTATGCGTTTGAATTGAAGGTTAAAATGGATGGAGGAGTACGGGGAATAAAAAGAACATCTGAAAAGGAAGAGAGAGGAGATGAGAGAGAAAATGACCGAAGATGGAAAAAAATAAAAATGGAGAGAGATGTGAAAAATCAAGAAATAAGAAAAGAAAAAAAATAGAATAAAAAAGATGATGGGGAAAATAAAAAGTAAAAGAAGAGAGAAGAGAGAGAAAGAATCAAAAAGAAGAATGGGAAAAGAGAAAAATTAAAAATAATCAAAAGAAGGCAATTTGAGGTGAAAAATATTAAAATATTAAACTTGCCACAAAGAGTACGACTTAAACCTAGAGGGAAGACTCAAAATAAATCGATGATTATAATTCAGGGTGCATTACAAGGGCAAAATCGAAGAGCAAGGGAAGACAAGCAAAAGAAAGAAATCAGAGAAGGAAAAACCATCTGACTAAAGAACTTCGTACACTGGGCACACAGAGAAGCCGTACGGTGGAGAGACAGGAGGGAGTTTGTACGCCTAAGGAGGACCGTACGGTTGTCTTGGTTGAAGAAGGCCGTACGACTTGAAAGGAAATCCATATGAGTGAAGGTCGTACGATTGAATACCAGGGAGAAGGTGAATTCAGTACACAAGAGGGCCGTACGCTTGAAGAGAAAGGTGCCCGTATGAAAGCAAGTATGCCGTCAACAGAAGACTACCAAGGCCATACGCATATCATCAAGGGAGTTCGTATGATTGGAAGAAGACGCTGTATGACCTGAAGAAAGAACCGTACGAGCTAGAAAGGAGGCCGTACGCTATCCCAAAGAAGTGGCCATACGCATTGAAGAAGAGGCTGTATGCTTGAAGAGAAAGGAGGCCGTACGCTATCCCAAGGTAGTGGCCGTACGCATTGAAGAAGAGGCTGTACGCTTGAAGAGAAAGGAGGCCGTACGCTATCACCAAGAAGAGGCCGTACGAATTGTAGAGGAAGCCGTACAGTTGGCTGGAGGAGAGGTCGTATGAGCTAGGAAGGAGGCCGTACGTTGTGTTTAGGAGAGATCCATACGACATAGTGAGGAGTCAGTGCGGTGGAAAAAAGAGTCCGTACCATTCATTGGCTGGAGACTTCGGCAGAAACAAATAACTGTTGTACTGGAAGTCGTTAAGGGTTTTCACCTATTCAGAAAAGTTATTCTCTGGCAGTTTCATCCTTACAGGAGCAGAAAAAAAGATGCCAACACGAGTACGAAAGCAAGGAAAATAACACTGAAATCCAAGGTGACTGGAGGCAAGTCAGATAAGGGAAAAGCTGATCATGTGACTGCAGATTCACTGACGTGGGAGAGTCTTACAGGCACTGAGTGCAAGACATGGTGGCAGGAGATGGCACCCGACTATCCCATCAAGCGAGCACTGGCGACAACACAGGTGGATAAGGTAGCACAGTGTCCTTTTTTTAATGCTAAGGATGTTGAAGAATATTTGAGAGATATTGTTGCCAATTACAATCAGCATAGCCACAGGAGTACAATTGAATACGAAGGATTTCCAATTACAGTGGCTTTTTAGCCCTTGGACTTTTGGAGAGTCTTTGGCATACCTGTGTCTGGGCAGGTGATCGCCAAGCTGACTACAAAAATGATTGCGCAACAAAAAGAGATGATTATTAAAAGAATTTGCAGGTCTAATATCACTGCCAAAGAAAAGGAAATAATTTGGAGCGCAGGGGCTTGCGGGTTACGGAAAAATATGCCAGGGAATGGTGATTGGAAGTGCATTATGGATCTTATCAAATGCAAGTTGACAAGCGCCAGCCGAGCCTCAGATATCGCAACCTGGATGGTTGAGTATATGTTCGGATTGAGTGGGGGAAAGGTTTACAATTGGGCACTATACCTATCAGAAAGGATTAGAGAGTTCTTAGAATGCAAACACAAGGCGTTCTATATGACCCAGTAGCTTATAGCCCTATTTCTGGATGTCGTTTACAATCAAGTGCCAAAGGGGAAATTGGGAAAATTTCAGCCAGCAAGGGATTATGACAATTCTTGGCCTACAGTTTTCAGATGGACGACTTTGCATGTTGGGGGCACAACAAAAGAACTGAAGACGGTGAAGAGGAAGAGGAAACAAGCTGATAGTGAAGAGTATGAGTAGTTAGCAATGTCTTCATCTGCCGATAGTACTTCACCAGTCGGAGTTTATTCAATAGATGTTAATCCTCCAGTGATAGCCCCAGCTGAACAGGAGGTAGAAGAGGAGGTCGAGGAAGGTGGCGCAGTTGAAGTAGTTGCATCAGCAGGAAAGATGACACCACTAGGGGTGGAGGACAATACACCGGAGGGTATAATAGGTGAGACAAATACACCGACATCACCAGGAGGGACACTTCAGACAGAGGGTGTAGATGGATGGCTGTGGCAAATGGGAACACCTATTCGAGAGGACATCTCCCCCATACACTCACCAGGGTTGATGGAGACAGAGGTGGGAAGAGATGCTGCAGCAGCCGGGAGCACTCAGCCGATGGTGGCAGTCAAGAATACGCAGCCAGTGGTAGAGCATCGAGCAGTGGAGGGGGGAGAGATGGCACAGGTGATCCATATTGTGTCAGATGAGGAGCCTCATACCACACCACAGATGGCCGTACCTACAACTGTGGGTAATGTTGGAGATTTCGGTGGATCCAGTGATAATGATGCATCAGAGGGGATTGTTGTGATAATCCCCATGCCAGATCGAGAGGACCCAATAGGTACAATCAAGAGGTACATTCACAGCCTTGAGCCTATTGCGTTGGTCATCAAAGAAGTGTCTGACATTGCAAAGACATTGCACCAGAACTACTCACCCATAGCTGAGCAGGAGGCACAAAGGATCATTCAGTTCATGAACTCAGGGAGTGGTAGAGAGTTCGACAGGATATTTACTGGTGATTGGTTGGCGAAGAAGACACCATAAATGATGGCTGCTTGGTTTCCGAGGAGGCCAGTTTTGCATGGGAAAGATGACAAGCTGGTGGCACAATTATTTGAGATGTAGATAGCATACAGGACATTATTTCTAGCCTGCCGGGAGTATGAGATCCATCTAAACAAAATGATGAGGAAAGCGGATCAAGCCATCACCCTTTCCCGTAAAATCCAAGCCAAGGCAGAATCCTTTGAGAAACAACTACAAGAGCTCACTCGCTTGTTGGAGAAGGAGAAGCTGGAAGTGATCGCTCAGGATACAAGCATTCAGGATATGGCGAGGAGGATGAAAGTGCTTGAGGAGGAGATGGGCCACCAGTTGGCGGAAAAAGACAAGGAACTCGAGAGGGTCAATAAAAATTTGAAGGAGGCAGTGCACCTGGTCAAGACCACACAAGAGAAGGAATTGAAGGCCTCTTGTCACCTTCAGCAGTGTACAAAGGAGGTGTACTAACTCTGACAGCTGACCACTCCGGCTATCACTTCATCAGTTCCCCAGCCACTAGGGACGTCCTCTCAACCCTCTTCCCACTGAAATTTTATGTATTGATCTCCCAGTATTGTATTTGTCGTCTGGGAAGACGACTTTTTCTGAGGGGGGGATGATGTAATCCGCTAAATAGTTAATTAGCAAATGGAATAAATAAATAATGTTTTGTCTAGGGATTAGTTAGCACTCGGGATTAGTTGGTACTTGTCAATTGCCGACGGTTGGTGTTCTCAACCGATGCCGGTTAACTATTTATGTTGCTGTATGGTTCGTAGTCGGGGAGTGTGTTGAGATGATAATGTAATACTGCAAGTACATGAATAAAGACTGCAATGCTTCATATACATCTGTTCTGTGAATGCTTTTACATGCTCAATGATATTGTGTATCTAGTTTACTTCTGTAGCATATTGAATTACCATTAGTGGAGTAAACATTTGTGAGATTGTTGGTAATAGTTGATGACAACACTTGGTGAATTTTCGTGGTTGTCATTGTTGTCAACACATGAGAAGGGAGATTGTTGGCATTTGATGTCTCCGATGTCTATACTTGGTGAGATTGGTGTAGTGATTATTGCGTGGAATTGGTTGTCATTGTTGACAACATTCAGTTTCGCTAGAATTGGTGTATGGTGGTGTTGGTGAAATTCATGGTTGGATGTCATGCCTTGTTTGATGATAATCAAAGAAGTATTAAGTATTTTTGATGTCAGCAGAATTGGTTTCATAATGATATAATAAGATGAGGATTAGTAGCATTGTTGATGGTGGAGAGATGTTGCTGATGGTCTACAGTTTATTATATGCTCTCTCTTGTTGTTACTGATCAAGTATATGTTGCTAAAAGAAAGTTCTAACCTTCGCAAGTTGATTGAGTGTTTCTGGTTCAGGAAGTTGTGTTGAAGACTGTTTGGGAGAATGCTCTGCATTCCTCTGCTAATGAAGATATGGTCCTGCAGTTTGGATTTCAAAGTCTGTGTTCTATGGATGTTGAACTCCTATCTTTTCTAGTCACCAGTTTTGTCGAAGAGATTTTTGTGAATTGTAGAAGGTTGGCAGTGTTGTTGGTTGTTTGGATTGGTCTAGAAAATGCTTTGCATTTCTCTGCATTTCTCTGCATTGATGTGTTTTCTCATATAGCTTGGTGAATGTGTTCTCAATGTCTATGTAGTGTCTCAGTTCCAATTTCATGTGTTGAAGTGGTTTGCAAGTTGATTTGTGCTTCTAGGATGAAGTATGTTTAATGACTTCTACTTTGAAAATAATGCCCGCTTCCAGCATCTTCTCAATTTCATCCTGTACTTTGGCGGCGTAATTTTTGTTCATCCTATAGGGTCTCTTCTGTATGGGTTGGGCACTCGGCACAAGAGGGATCCTATGTACGCATAGCTCCGACGGTATGCCCTTCAGATCCTTGTACGTCTAGGCCAAGGCATCTTTATATTCCAAGAAGATTTTAAATGCTGCTGCCTTTAGTATAGGGTACTAGTCATCACCGATGAGGATCACCTTAGGCTTTTCTTGTTCACCGAGGTTTACTTTCTTCAGTGTTGGTTCCTCGTACTTGATGAGTTTGTCTCTTTCAAACTTATGGGTTGGCGTCTCATCCAATTCTGCCATGCCTTCCTTATACTCGCCGTATTCTGGCGGAAATGTCTTACTGGTCGAGCCATTATCTTCTTCCTCTGTAATGTCCCCTTCTCAAACCTGATATTTCTAGTGACCGTTGGCCTTTTTCTGGAAACTCGAAGGCTAGTCGGAAGGTAGAATTAGGGTTTCCTATTTTTGGGGTTGTCTTTGCTCAGAGTTGGTGGATTTGATGGCGGATTCTTTCTGGGTTTTCAGAGAGCTTCGCAGTGGTATGTTCATTTCGGCATTCAGAGCATTTTCTGGAATTTACTATTTTTAGTAAATTCTATTTTTGGTAGCTTTTCAGTTGGGTTCAGCTTGGTTGACTTCCTGCTTCAGTTTGGTCAGTTGACTTGCTCAGTAATGGCTTCAGGGCACATTCGAAGAGATAAGTTAAGTCATTTAATTAAAAGGTCACGTTTTAAATATTATATTTTAACGTTGACCCCTTGGCCTAGTCTATTGACTTAATGTTGTTTTGAAAAGTGGTCTTTTGAGGGTGGCGCCTTCATTAAGATTATTTTATTAATTTCCAAAGTCAAAGCAAGCTTCATATGGGGGCATTTATCAAGGTGTTGAACTTAATTAAAATATCAATATTAAGTTTGAAAGGAAAAAGGACGCCATTTTGGAGAAAGGATTAGGGTTTGACATTGAAGTGGATTTTAGGGTTTCGTGAAGTCAACAGGAAGTTATAAAAGGAGGACTTTGAGCATCATTTCTCATCTTTGGACTACAGTACTGTTATGCTGCCGGTTTGGCTCTGGGTTTGCTTCGAGGAATGAAGGCCTCCTAGCTCGGGCATCGCTTCTTGTTTGTAAGACAACAACTAGTGGTGATTCTAGTTTAGTTTGTGAATACATTGAAGTTTGTGCATTGTAATCTGCATTGGTCTAGTTAAGCTCAGATTTTGCATGTTAGAAGTTTCTGGTTTTTGCATTTTAGCTTCAGCAGATTTGATGTTTTATTCATAAATCCAAAAAGACCAAAAAATTAGTTGTGGGTATTGTTTATTTCCTCTCATCTTGGCTGGGCGCCCAAGTGTGCAAATTTGTAGATTTTTTGGAAAAGGATTTGAATTTTAAAGGCAAAATCGCCCCTGTGCTGGGCCGTACCATTCTGGGTTCCATTGGGAAATGTGCATTTAATAAAGTCTGCAATTTAAGTCTGTTTTCTGGTTTAGTTCTAAGCGCCCTCATGCTAGTAGTGTTTTGCATTTAGTATCATGCTATTTGAGTAAGTGGTTAGGGAGTTGCAAGCTTTCCAAGAAATCTCTATGCTGCTGGTTCTATGATGAAAAATACAGGACTGTCAAACAGATTGGAGTAATCTGCATCTTCATTCTTGGACGGGTGTGAAGAGTTCTCAAAGACTTCGTGGTGGCATCATTGGGAATTGCCCAAGTGGAAAAGAGGTTGGATCTGTTGGTGTTCTTCATTTTTTAGCTTTACTTATCAGCAAAGAAATTCTTTAATATTGTTGCAAAATTGTTATATGCTGATTCGCAGTGTTAGCAAGATATCATCTCTCTTATTGTAAGCTGGCAGTAGTACTGACAGCCATTTAGATTCTTGCTTTATCAGATTGTAATGCTCTTCTTACTTTCAGCATTTGATATTGTATTTAATTTACCTCTGCCCTATGGTAGCTACTTTCCCACTCTGGGTTAGCAAGCACATTCTGGGTGTTGAGAATTTCCAGTCTTCAGCATTTTCTTTCAAGCATTGAATTTTGTAATCACTCCGCCATATGGTCGCCCCTCACTCCATTCTGGATTGGGTAGCACATACTTGGTGTAGAGTTCCCTTTCAGCACTTAGAGTAGAAGATCCTCTGACCATATGCTCGCCATCATCGGCGCCATCCTTGGTTAGAGTTGCTTCAATACGTTTTGGTTTAGCTGCTAACCTTAACGGGTACCTTCGTTTGTAATTCTGTTGTTTGAAAAAACGAAAAAATTTGGCTCGGAATATTTCATCCTCTCTCCCCTCTCTGATTTGTAACATGTTGCAATTTGGGTGAAAGACTTCGTAATCCTCCATTTGCCAGTGTGTTAAGGTGAAAATCTAACACCTCCGAGAGTGCAGGTTTGTACGGACAGCTATGTACACTACTAATGAGTGCTCTTCAAATTAGGAGGGAAGCTCCCTCTGTGCCGAATGCATGAAAAGAAAAGTAATCTAAGTCCTATCTTTTTGTTCTCACCGAAGAGGCACAAGGTTAAGAAAACCAAGAACGTTGCAGCTAAGGATTTTCTGGTTTCGCAGATCATTAACTACAACTAAGCTATCTACTTTAAATCTATCCATTTCCTCAAGAAAACAGAGCATGAGGAAATGGAGTGGTTTTGACTATCGGACGATAAACGAAGTTTAGATTCTCTACTTGAAGGCAAGGTGGCGCATCTATCAGCTCAATCTAGACAAGTTTATTGGGCACAAAACAGATTTGAGAATTTACCATGACAATCTTATGAAACCCTATGTGGCATAACACTTGATCATAATAGTAAAGACTCATAAAACAGATTTATCATCACAATCTCACGAAACCCTATGTGGCATAACACTTGATCGTAATGATAAAAGATTCACAAAACAGATTTATCTAAACTATGGGAAGAATTTACCACGCCAATCTTATGAAACCCTATGTGGCATAACACTTGATCAAAATAGTAAAGACTTCACAAAACAGATTTATCATCCCAATCGCATGAAACCCTATGTGGCATAACACTTGATCAAAATGATAAAGATTCACAAAACAAAAAGAATTCACCATTACAATTGCATGAAACCCTATGTGGCATAACAATTAATCGTAATAGCGAAGACACATGAACAAATACCAAAAGAGCAATATTGAGGGCAAGGTAGGCGCAGCATATATTTCTCTCTCAAGCAAAAGTTATTTACAAATGAGCAAAAGCTCTTATTTATACACATCAAGGTGTAGGGAACCCTAAAATCACCTTGAGTTCAACTACAGTCTTGCAATGCATGCAAGATTAATTATTAAACCCTAATGAAGGTAAACTATACAGTTAACTCGAAAACTACCATCGCTTAACTGAAACATCTAATCTAAAATGGACAATTGAGCAGTATGTACCCTTTTTGGAAAGCGCAAATCGGAGATCATTACTTAACTAATGATCCCCGCCCGTTCAAATGCTGTGTGCCAATCAAGAAGATATGCATGTAACATCAAGTTAACTCCTTGTATGCACGTCCTGGTGGAAACTGAAGTCTACTAATCGCGATCTCGAGCAACCAACCTCAACGAGGCCGTTAATCGCGACGTCCGAATGTCGCAGAACTTGAGCAATCTTAGCAATCTTTGCACACTCGAACTAGCATTTCACTGACTGGCAATTTTGGCGGCTCCGTAACTGAAGTGATGACCATTATCTCTGAAAAACTCGCCTGTTGACTGTGAACACGGCTATATTCTGACAACATTTCTGAGGGCTAAAAATAACCTGCTGAAGCTAAAAATAGCCTTTCGAAGAGTTATTTTCGGCGAAAAATCTGAGATATGGGTTTTGTCCAGAAAGGGATTCTAAGACAACCCAGAACGTCAGAATTGCGAAAATCTGACCTCCACTTGACCATGCAAAGAGTTTTCAGTTGAGAAAATTAGAAACTCGAGAACGAATGCTCTAGAGTTAAAAATTCCTGAAAAATCAAACGCACGATTTTAATTCGAAGAAACTATATAGAAATGATCCAGATGCTGAGACTTGTCGAATTTTGCCAATTTCAGGAACATGCGAATTGAAATCTGAGAGAAATCTGAGATGAAGGGGAAAAAGACGTTTTTTTATGTCTTCTTCTGTGAAAATCGCTCAAGATTCTTGAAATTGCTGAGAATCGTGAACTTTAACCTGCAAAGAATGTGATTGGAGAAATCGCCTTTGCAAATAGATGAGAAATCTGCCTTTGTTTGAGAAATACGAATCTCCCTTGAAAATACGCCTTGTGAATGAAGAAAAACGAATTTTGCTTGAAAATACGCCTTTGCCTTGAAGAAAAACGAATTTTGCTTGAAAAATATGAATTTCTCTTAAGAAAAACGAATTTCTCTTTAGCTTGATGAATAATAAATGAAGATGGCGCCATGCTTAAAGAAGATGAAATTCGCATCAATCTGACAACTGCAAGATTTCAAAACCCTGACAATAATAGAAGTCCTTTGATTGGTTGCCCTTCAGTTGCACTGCCACTGACTGGAAGCTCAAATAATAATAAAATATTTATTATCATGCAATTAGCAAGGGTGCTAAAAATAGAAAATTGCTATTTATAAATAAGCAAATTTGGAACTTCAGTTGACAACCCGGGTGAAGCTCTGAGATTCATCGTGAGACTTCAACGATTCCGAAAAGTCATCTTTTGAGCACATAGGCGTCCATTTGCTCAAGATACTTCATTTTTTACTAACTCCCTATTTAATAGCTGACAGCACTGTTACGACTGGCCAACTTCGACACTGATTTCCGGATGACCGGGTGATGCTGAGACTGATCTGAGATATTCACGGAAAAGTTTCCATCAACAAGGAAGAAATGTCTGCTGGGAGACATAACGAAAATCCATCGTTTAACCCCTTGAAAAATTAGGCGCACCTGATTAAATTGCTTTACGGGTTCCAGACTTAGCCATTTCCCTAAACTGCCATCTGATGCTTCAAACGGCTGCTGACGGCAAACGGTGAACCCTGCTGATATGAGACGAAGCTCACTGCGTGCCTGGAGACATTCTGCATCCAACGACTGCATCCATGACACCTGTAAGCTGTGTTAAGGGCCTCAAAAATAAAAGCGCCCCTGGCTCTAGGTTGCACTGGTGTCATTTTGACGAAAACCAAACTTCCATCCGAGTACCCTACTTTGACCGCTGATAACTGGAGCTGGGATGACCCGATTCAGGTACTATCTGTTTTAACGGACAGCCAGAAGGGCCTACAAGAGAAGTCTCTGGAGGTGACGAGGCAAGAAAACTGCTTCTAAGACCTCAAAAATTCCAGTGCGTATTTTAAATAAAATTACCGCTCCCAGACTTAGCCATTTTCTGGACGTCCTCACTTTGTAGTATGACACCAAAGACCTCGCACGCACGAGCGACTGCCAAATGCTGAAGGCTGACGGCTGTGCTCGTTGGAAAGATAAAATGATAATGCTCAATAGTCGTGAAGACTTCGAATGCGAACGGGCTCATCTGACAGGCCTAAAGGCTAGGCGCCTCTGGGCTGTGAAAATACACTGAAAACCATTTGTTGGTCCGCCCGTAAAATTACGTGCTTGGTAGAATCTCCGCCACGACCACCAGGAACGTCGGATCGACAAGCTGAATGATGCGTTGCGGAGCTAGGCTAGAATACTACTAATGTCACGAAGACTCTGTCTGCAAATATTGCCATCTAGAGGGTCCTTTAAACCAGCGCCCCTGAGCTGTACTTGCACTGGGCATAAACGGAGAAGCTCAGAAACGTGAAAACTCCATTTTAAGCTGATCTTCGGACGACTGCCGCCTGAACTCTGAGAATCGGATGACTTCGCTTGATATCTCGTCGGATAAGCAGACTAGTTGTGAACAAATTGACTGCATCCGGCATCGAAACTGTCGAGATTTACCCCTGCTTCAAGATGGGCGCCCTCAGGCTAGAGGCGCGCTTTTGCCTGGAAAAGACAAATTTCTCATCTCCTAAAATTTAGGGATTTTAACTTCTGTCGCGATTTGCCGGAGCTGTGGGTCTCAGAACGCCTTGCTGGATAGCTCGACGGATAGCCAGACTGATTCTGAAGAGATTGACTGGATGCTTGAACATTTTAACCAGAATCTTGACCTTCAAAAAACTGGGCGCCCCTGAGCTATACTTGCACTTTGAGAATTTTCCTTCGAAAAATCTTCATGATTTGATCTCTGAAAACTCCATTTTCGATCATTGAAAAGACCGTCTGCAATGTGAAACGCCGTCGTGAGATGTTCCTCTATCGTGAAAAACTCCATTCTGAGTCTCTGCTTCAGGTTTTGTTCAATATAACTGACTTTGACTGACAAACTATTGACAAAAACTCCATGCTTGATATTGCCCAAAACTGTGTTTTACAACATTTTAACAAGATTTAGACTTTTTAATGCAAAATGCCTTGATGAAGCAAAAAAATTGTTTTGGGTACAACAAAGTGAAATAGGCCATTCAATGAACTGGTCTCGTCCTCCGAGCAACTTCCAATTTCAAGTACACGCTTAGCGTTCGGTTCCATCATCTTCCTTTCTTCATCGACATTCGATCCTCCGTCCAATTTTGATCCCGAGGAAGCCAATTCTTCACTCATAGCCTAGTTCTTCAAATCAATAATGTACTTCTCGTGGCTCTCGATCGAGAGTGTGTTCCTCTTCCAATTATGGTTCGCCTTGGTAGCAATCAACCATCCTCATCCCAACAATGTGTTGTACGCCTTCTTCTCCAACGGGATGACAATGAAGTTTAATAAGAATTGTTGCGTGCCGATCAAAACTTTCTGCGCCATTAAAGTACCGAGAGGTTTGATGCCATGCTGGTTTGCACCTATTAGGTGGAATGTCGGGGGGCCAAAGAATTGGCTTTCCCAAGCACTTCCATGTCTCTTCTGGCAATACGTTCACCCCAGAGCCTCCGTAGACGATGGTGTTGGACAGTTTCCTCCCCATGATTTCCATCTGTACGACAAACAGCTTCCTCTCAACATTTACTGCGAGTAGCATCGGGTCTGTGGCCTCTCCTGCCAATTCTGTCATAATCTCGGTTGGACCCTTCGGAAGGTTGTCTTCGATGACGTTTGTGAGTGCTACTCTCAGTTGAGGCATTGTTTGTAGAAGATCTGTTACCTTAATTGGTACAGTTGTGTGAAGCACCTGCCGTACTATGTTTTTCTCAGACTCCGACTACAACGACGTACTAGACGCCTTGGAGGTTCTTTGTTCTTTCATCATTGCCTCTTCCACTTCTGCCCTGGCTTCTTGGAGTCTCTTTCTCTGTACGAGGGTCCGGATAATTGGCCTTCTTTGTCTGTGCCCTTGTAATCGCCAGGACCTCCTCATTAGCTACCTCTAGCATGTTGATGCCTTTTTGCTTTGGGCAGTCGGTGTCTTTGTGATCACCACGACCAAACCATTTACACAGCCTTCCACCCACGCCTTGACTACTTTGGCAATCCCTGGCAAAGTGACCCCATTTGTTGCACTTCTGACACTAGATCATCGGTCTACCTTTGTTGTCGTACTAGATTTCACTTCTTAGCGTACTATTATTACTTCTTCAATTATTGCGGTAGCTGACAGGGGATGCGTTGTTGTTTTGGGGTTTCAACGGTGTGGTTGGAGGGGTTCACTGTTCCCCTTGTGCGAAAAACACTTGCGAACTCCGTGTTTTTAGGTTGTATGGGCACTCCTTGACGGAGTGTCCCATAACTTGGTAGATGTCACAAAACATCTTCTTCGAACAGTTCTCCTTTGTGTGACCTTTTGTTTTGCATTCGGTACACCACAGTTCATTCGCCTCCTTCAACCCTTCTTTGTCGGCTTTTAGTTCCTTCATCATTCTCAGCATATCTCGACGGAGAGCTTGTACGGTTTTTGACTCATCTTCGCTCTCCCTCGTACTTTTGCTGTCATCTTTCTTTTTCCCTCGAGAAGATGTCTTGTGTTCGCTCTCGATGTACATCGCACGGTTATATGCTTCCATGTACGAGGATGGAGGTACCACCTTCATTTTTCTTCCAGAGGGAGGGAAGTAGTCCTTCGATGAACCACCTCTTCTTCAGACCGTCCATTGGCTGTGCCTCCAATTTCCCCAACAAGTCTTTTAGTCTCTGGTTATAAGTATGCACACTCTCGTGCTTCCCTTGCTTGGTATTATACATCTCCGCTGCAATCTCACTATCATCCCTCAAGAGTTTGAACTCATCTTGGAATGCTTGCTTGAGTAATCTCCATGATGCCCTGTGCGCTTGGTCCAATTCTATATACCAATCGATGGCACTATCTCTCAGCGTTGTTGGAAATGCTTTCAGCCAATAGTTCGGATCATCCTATCCATTGGCTACCCAAATCGTTTTGCATGTTTTGCAATGCCATACTGGATCTTTTGACCCGTCCCTGTAGATTTCGACAGCTTTTGTCTCTCGGCTAGCGGAGTCACCATCCTTCCCTAATGCCCTCCTTGTGTGTTGGACCTGACTGGACTAGTTCTCCCGCTATGTCCTGATGCGTCACTTGCACTCTCGGCCACGTACGAGTCTCTCCGACGTCTTCTATCAATGTCCTCGACACCTCGAGTCTCTTGGGGTTTGCTTCGGTACTCCCTCTGCCTTGGGGTCTTAGGCTCAGATCTTTCAGTCCTTAGCCCTTCATCGTCGTTCGATATGGACAACTCCCGAATGCGTCAGATACTATTGTCGAGCTCTTCACTTAATTCATCTTCATTGTCATCAATTTTGTACCTTTCTCGATACGGTGTACCAAAGGGTCCTTTGCCCCTTTCCTCGACCAGACTTTGGTGTGCTCGTATGATAGATCGATCTATTCCATCCAAGTTCTAGTGTGCTCTTGTAATGGATTGATTCATTTCAATATATCTTCATGGATTTCTCTATCAATTTCCTTTAGCCTTTGTCGTCTATTTTTTTCATCCTGTACCCTGAGTGATCGCCAAACCTTCTCTTCTTGAGTTTTGTGCTTGATTGGTACTCGGTTCTTATCTTTGTTAGGCCATACGGGCATTAAAGGTTGGTTACGCGATCATTGGTTGCCAAAAGTACATTTTCAGCTAGTATCCCATTCTTCCTCTTCCTGCTTGGTTCTTTCCTCGTGCCGCTATAGTATCTGTTGCCTCCGGTGTTCCTGGTCGCTCTCGGTTCGAAGATCTTGCAGGATGATGAAGTGGCAGGCCAACAATCTTGGCAGATGGTTGAGGAGATGGTCAACTTCGTCGTTCGCTTGCAGCTTGTCCTAGATGACTGCCTAAGGGATCTGTCGCCTGAGAGCTTCCCTCCGTACGTGATCCCTTAGCAATATATCCCACTGGTGCACCAAATCCTGTGTCAAATCGTCTTCTCGTTCTTCATTCGCTTGCATAGGCTCTTTCACCAGCTAACCCATTATGATGCCATGTTGCTATCGGATGACTTCCTAAGTACATGTTGTAACCAAAATAAATTTGAAATTTTGCTTAAATTGAGCTAAATCATGTAAAATTGTTGTCAAAAGTATGTTTTAGGTAAAACCAAACATAGGGTTTTTGTGGGATTGTGTCAAGGAAGATACTTGCAAATTTCTGAAAATTTGAAAATTAGGGTTTCAAACCCCTGTTTTTAGGAAAACCCCTGAAAATAGGGCCTTTCCAGAATTGATTGAAAATGATTTTGATAGGATTAATCGACTTCACGATCACATTGGTGAAGTCAAAATCACCAAAAAGTTTGTTTTACTCTGGTGGGTCTATTTTCATTTTTCAGGAAGAAAGCTAAGACCTACGCAGCCATTAATGGTATAATGGCCAGTACCAGGTGGTGAAATCTAAGCCGCGAAAGCTTGAATGAAGAAACCATGGCAAAAATGCTTGAACAGATGCTCTACGACAGAGGGGATTTTCTAAAAGTGAAAAATGCTGAAAATTGATTAAGTTTGGAGATTGCACGCCTTCTACCAAGAGGAGGTTGTGCAGTCAAATGCCTTAGTCATTTTTCCAACACTCGGACACGCAACATGATGAAGGTGATTGCTAAGATGCATGCATCTGTGTCGTCAACGACGATGCTCAAATCAATCACGATGCACGACGAACACGAAGGGTGAGGAGATGAAGATTTTCAATGAAAATGATGAAGTTGCAGTCAAAAGAGCCCATGCTGACCAAGGATGCCCATAAGTTCAAGAGGTCAAATGGCAGTCATCAAGTCTTGCTTAGATAGTCATCTCCTTCATAATTTTGCCAAGCTTTACGACGGATCATCAAGCAAATCCAA
Organism: Sequoia sempervirens; assembly: GCA_007258455.2. NCBI lineage: Eukaryota > Viridiplantae > Streptophyta > Pinopsida > Cupressales > Cupressaceae > Sequoia > Sequoia sempervirens. The sequence goes on along the minus strand of VDFB02337072.1, from coordinate 32,356 downwards.
CAGATCCATCAAACGCCGTCAAATGAAGGTAGAGGCAGAAGATGCTGAAAGTTGAAGTCATAAAAAATGGCAGTCAAAACATAAAAAAAGAGCCCTTGTTGACTAGGGGCACCCAAGCATAAGACTATCCAAATGTCAGTTTTTGAGCAAACTCATCTTCAAGTGATCTCTCCGGCATCAGCTTTGCTTTGCAACAAACCTGTTCGCCAGTCTACGAGACACATCAAACAACGACAACTGTTGATCATCCGAGCATGTGAAACAGAGGGTAAATCAATGAGCATCAAAGCAAAAGAGCCCCTGCTGGCCAGGGGCACCCCTCATTTGGAGCCACCTGTTGAAGTTTTCAACAATTGTTTTCTTCAAAGCATCTGTCTAGCAATTAGATGCTATCTGCAAGCTTGGTGACCTCCAGCATGACCTTCATTTTGATCAATCTCAACAATGACACCGTCAGCGAAGACAACAGAAAAATTAGACACCTGACGACAGAGATCGAACTGGGACATTTCTTGAAGGTTTGAAACATGAAATTCATAAGTCAAAAAGACAAAAGCGCCCTTGCTAGCCAGAGGCGCCCATGCTTTTGAAGGACTTAAATAGACTTTCAAGAGTTCTAAAACTAGTCACCCTTTCTGAAAGGTCTTGGTACCTCCTTGGGAATTTAGAAAGTTAGATTATTGTCCTTTGTTGTTTCTAGTAAGTTGTTTCCCATCCTATACCTCAGAGAGGGGTTCCTCCTCCTTGGAAAGTCTGAGATCCATCTTACTGTAAAGAGTGTTTGCTTGCATAAAGCCTTATTCCAGCATAGATCTAAGAGTTCAGAGCTTCAAACTTATTCTCGCGAGAAGGTCGGACCAAGTAATCCAACCATCCATTCCCGCTCCTATGCCCTCATGCTCTGTTTATTTTGGGGAGATATGATAGATTAAAAGCTAGTTTAGTTGTAGTTAAGATCTGTAGAAACCAGAGAATACCTTAGCTACGACGCATTGTGTTTATGCACCCTTGTGTCCTGTCACTGAGTAAAAAGGATAGGAACCTTAGTCTACTATACTTTTTTATGCATAACATTAGCAAAGAGGGATCTTCCTCTCTATAATCCGAAGGAGTAGTTACTAAAACACTTGCAATAGTTGAACGTTTCCAATAAGCACTCCAGATGTAATGTCCCCATTTTTAGCACTTCACTTTTCAGTGATTGATAGCCTATTCCCAGTGTGCTGTCAGCCAGTCAATGGCAGAATTAGGGTTTTCGGCTGCTTGATGGGTTCTCTTGAAGATTCAGGGTTTTGCTTGTTGGAGTTTGGGTGTTTGGATTCTGGATTCCTTCTGGGTTTTCAGAGAGCTTCGCAGAGGTATGACTTGCAACTGCGTCGGGCAACCTTTCCGAACTTACTATTTTTAGTAAGTTATGATGGCTACATCTCGGAGTTTGGGATTTTGGATTTTGGATTCTTTCTGGGTTTTCTGAGAGCTTCGCGGTGGTATGGTCAGTTTGGCATTTCGGGCAACTTCATGAATTTACTATTTTTAGTAAATTCTATTTTTAGCAGTGGTCCAATCAGCACCAGCTTCGTCAACTTTCCTCTTCTGGCAATTCATTGGGTAATTCTGATTTTTGGCTTAAGGGGTTCATTTTGGAGAAATAAGTATTTTAAAGACAATAATGTTTTATTTTATAAAATAACCCCTTGTCCTAGTAATATGACTTTAAGTTGTTTTAAAGAAGGGGACCTTGAGGGGTATTTTCTCATGAAGAAATATTTTTATATTTCTAAAGTCAAATTGCTCTTGAGGAAATTGGACGCCAACTTAAGGAGAGAAATATTTTATTTAAATGTTTTATTTTGCCTTCAAAAAGGGACGCCACTTTGGAGGGATAAGGAGTCAACTTCAAATTTGAAATGCTTTGACCTTGGTTTGGGCGCCCTTCTAGATGCTTTTGGAAGATTCTTCTCAAGTCTATAAAAGGAGGCTTCTATTCTTCATTTGGCATCTTATTTTCTATCATACTGTTATGCTGCTGAAATACTTTCAGAGTTACTTCGAGGGATGCATACCTCCTAGCCATTACTCTTGGTTTCGTGCTTGAAAGATAGCACCTAGCTAAGGCTTCAGAGACTGCTTCTCATCCAGATTTGCAGACAGAGCATCAAGGTTGAAGATTTCAGAGATTGGACAGTTTTACAGTTGCTGATTTTAGCATGGCTGAAAGTAGTTTTAGCTTATAAGTCATTGTACGATTTTTGTTTGGTTCTGGGTACTTTACCTATGTCATTCTCACCCTAGGGCGCCCCTCTTTGGTGAGTTTCAGATTTTATTAGCAAGTCTTAGATTTTATCTTGTCAAAATCGCCCTTTTGAGGGTTTTTTCATTGCTGGGTTGTCTTGGAATTCGTGCAAAAATAAATAACAATAGTTTGGGGTAGTTTCACAACTCTATCTTGGTCGCCATCATCTTAGGGTCACTATGCATCAAGTTTGAAGTGATTTGGTTGGGTTTTGAGTGAGTTATGAGCTTTTTAGTGGGTTACTGTGTTGCTGGTTATGCATTTTCAGTCTATGTTCAGTCATATCAGATTGTTAGAGTTTGCTTTAGGAGTTGGGTTTGAGTCCTGGAGTCATATTGAGCATTGGAGATACATTAAACTTCATCGCAGCATTGATATATCACTAATTCAGTGTTCTTGGCAAGCAACTTTTCTTATTGTAAGGCTGTTACAGTAGTACTGTTCAGCCCTTTCTATTTCTTGCTAAGTTACATTGTATTCCCACGGCTGTGGAAGAGACTGGCCCTTGTTCAGTCTATTTGTATTGCATTTAGTATCTCCGCCATATGATAGCGCCTTGCCCACCTCGGGTTTGGAGTGCACATGCTTGGCGTTGAGTTCATTTTATGTATTGCATCATTTACAATAGATACTCCACCATATGGTAGCTCCATTCCCACCTTGGGTTGGAAAGCACATTCTTGGTGTAGAGTTTACTTTCAGCATTGTAATTCCTTCTAGTTGTACTGACGACCCTCTTGCCATATGACAGCATCTTTCTCATCTTGAGATTGAGTGCTCATTCTTGGCAAAGAGTTACTTGCAAACTGCTGGTTTTGTTTTGGACTAACCCTAACAGGTGCTTCTTGCATTAGTGTGTTCATTGTAATAAATTGAAAAAATTGGTCCGGTTCATTACACCAGAAGTGCTAATTGAAACGCCAACAATATGCTTAGGCAACGGCGCCAAATGTTTACTCACGGAATGAATTCCAACATACACAAGGAGTAAACGAGAGTAACTTGCAAAACATAACACCGTACTAGAACATAATGCATGCAATCACCACAGTTGTCTTTATTTATCGAACATATGCCAGTATAAGTATATTGTGAACAATCATAGCAATAGTAGTATCTATTAACTACACGACTCTCAATACATATAATGTGCGAACGGTGCTTGAAAGACCAACCGTTGCATCGTTTCATTACATTAATAATTCTCTCGAGAACTAATTCCCAAACCACTAACTAGTACGCCAAAACAATTACATTAAATATCAAACTAACTGAGTCTTATTTCTACTGACGGTCAACTAGGTGCATTTCGACCGTCTACAAAGTATTTTGTTCCTATTTGGTTTGCGGTGGTTGTTAGTGTAATGTCCTCGTTTTCCAGCCCGCCTAAGGAATAATAATTATTTTAATTATTTAGTGTTACCGAGCAAAAAAAGTGCCAGAGTTAAAAGGGTAATATTAAATAATTATATTTAAAGGTTATAAAGTGACTTTGAGACATTTTAATAATAAATTAATAAAGTCACTTTATAAAGGGGGGATTAAATGATTTAGGGGAAAACCCTAAAAGTGCATAAAGGCATTATAAATATGATTTGAGGGCTCATTCTCTCACAATTCTGATTATTATTTTCATTTTGAGGTTTGAAGTTTGGAGGAGCTCTTTGAAGTTCGAAACCCTAGGAGGGTTATCCTACGGGTTCTAGTTTTGGTGGTGCAAGATTCCTCTCTAGCTGGTGTCGGTGAATTCAACCAGGGTTCGCACTTGCGCGATAAAGACATTTATGTATCTCCTTCATAGATAAATTTGAAGATCAACGACTGTATTCCGCTTGTTTGAGAAGCATGGGTTCATAGTATTTGGAGTTTACAGATGAAAGGATCATCAGGTGCTATTCATTTGATTCTGCATTTATTCAGATCATTGACTCACATTTGGTTTATTATTAGCTGAAGGTTTCAGGGTTTTAAATAATAATAAAACATCTGAGTGCTGGTTGTATGCCTGCTTGAATCAATTTTATTTGGGAAATAATAATATTGAAGCTACAGAACCTGAATCATAAATAAAATAGCATTATTCTCCAAGGCGGCTCATCCCTATTTCTGCCATGGCTAGAGATTGCACAAGAAAATACAAACCTGAATATTCTATCCTAACTGCATCTTCTCATAGACCGTATTATCCTTGGAATGGAAATCTGAGTAAGATAAATACAGATGAGGACAAAAGGTGCTACCATTTCATCCTACGTGGGCTAAAGACAAATTAAAGGTAAGAGCAGAACAAGACAAATTTGTTGATAAAGGTATAGGGTCTTCCTAAATGTGCATGAGACCAAGCTTAAAAGGCTGACAGACTTGCATAAAGACAAGTTTGACATCTGATGTGGACAAGAGACAAAGACTGCTGACAAATAAAGACAAGGTCTGCAGAAACAGACAAATTAGAAGAGCCGCCATGAATAAGATAAGACAAATCTGCATTCTTATATTTATTTGAGCTGCCAGCCATATACTCCAAGAAGGGACGGGGCTTCAGATAAGACAAAGTTCTAATAGGACAAAATTGGTGGTTCCCATCGCCAGGTCAGCAGATTTCATATATTAAATTCTCTGTGTGATTATCTGGGATTCTCTAAGGGACTGCGATTTGATTCAAGGAACCAGTGATAAATATATATGCTGAGATAAGTTTGGAGGGCTGCAAATTAATGTAGGTGATCACCAACAGGTCTGCAAACATTAATGAAGTCAGTGCTGTGATGTATTGAACACCAAATACAATAATATCAGACTATAATGTACTCAGATTTTGTATGAGAAGAAGGCTGCCATCAATCTACAGCACTACCACTGTCATTACCTGTCATGGCGGCATGCCATCAGGGCTGAAAATTGAAATTTCATTATTGTATTGCTGGTTATCTTTCACATTGCTATCTATTATGATTATCTAGAACTTCTGTTCAATTTCTGAGCATTGAATGTGTTATTTCTGCTATAAATAATGCCCAGTATAAGTTGTTGTAGTTGTCAGAGGTATTAGATGATAAATCTGCTCATTCGTTTGGGTTGATATGAGCATGTATAAGTCTGTTATTAATTTCTGAGCACAAATATTTTATGAAATCAGTCATATATGAAGTCAGAATTATCTTAGAACCGATTACCAGTGTTATCCATGCTTGTACTTGATTGTATGAATCAATATATCTATGTGTTGTGCTTGAGTTTGATAAGATGAAGCATCTATTAAACTGAAACAATCGCAAAAAATTTCAACCATCTGAAAAGGGGATTTTACAGTTAGTGGCATGACAGTATGGAAGAAGTGTCTAGAAGTGTTGTTGGATGTTCAAGGAACATCCCCATGTGATCCGCATGTTATTGGTTGTACTCCTTGGTGCTGCATTGTGTCTTGAGTTGGTTTTTTGGGTTATTTGTGGATATCTGGCTGATAGGGCTTGTTTTCTTGCTTGTGCTAAATGCATAATTGCACCAACATATGAAGTTGTGATATGATAGATTTGGGTCTTGACCTATCTTGGTTGAGACCGCATTAAGCTAATTCAATCGGAAGTGTGTTTTCAGGCTGACTGGTTATGTGCTTCACATTTCATCTACACGTTTCCTTGTTGCCAACTTTGGTTGATGTGTGCTAGCGTGTGCATTGTTTTGGATCACATTAGAAGATGCAATAAGTTTGTTTCTGGTCCTCTCTATCCTCAAGATAGGACCGCAATAAGTTGTTATGGCCGACTTGGTGAAATCATTGTTTGTATTCTTGGCCTACCTAATTGAAGTTGTGAAGAATGGCAGTGGATATAAATGCAAGATCATTTGAATTGCAAAGGTATGGAAGTCTAAATAAGTGCGAAGAAGTGTGAGTGTGGATTGTATTGAATATCCAACAGAGTTAGTGCTAAAGTGTAAAGAAGGAGGATCAGATGTGCTTAAACACCTCAGCCAGCAGAGTGAATTATTGACAAATATTGTAGTTCTTTATAAACCTTTTTGTATCCTGCTCTGAGATAGTGAATCTCATCAGGTCTTTTGTATCTTTCCCTTGGAGTTGTATTTGCTCCAGCTTTGCAAGTCCTTTTGTATCTTGCTCTAAGATAGTGCACCTTAGTTTGCAAGTCATTTTTGGCAATGAGCCTTTCTATTGTGAGTTAACTCTCATCGTGGTTTTTCCCTCATTGGGTTTTCCACGTAAATCTGGTGTCATCTTGTGGATATGTGTTTCTTGTTTCATTTTCATTCCTACTGATTTGGTTAAGGATACAATTGCTATATCTTTCATAGCTGAAGATTGCTGAATTTGATGAAGGTTTAAATTGCTATATCATTGTTTGTTGGAAATCTATTTAAGGGTTTTGATTGGGTTAAGAAGTTAGTATTGTGTTGAAGAGTTCAAGTTTCAGAGGGGTTTAAGTTTTTGTAGATACTGATTCACAACCCCCACACCCCAGCGCCCCCTTCCCCCAATCTTAGTATCCAGTGTACTAAACAATCACTACCATCCCGAGGACCAACATAATGCCAACAAATTGCCAAAACTAGAAACCCTGCACTGCACAACTGCCAGGACCAAGTGCCCAAAATAACACTTACTAGAAAAGCAAGTTGCTAAAAATAGTGTGTCCAAACTCAAAATTGGCCCAAATTGAGATGCACTAGAACTTACTACAAATAGCAAGTTACTAAAAATAAACATTGCTAAAAATAGCAATTATGCTCACCAAGGCCCAGAAATAGCCCAGAAAAACCCAAAAAAGTTCACTGGTAACATCAATATACCCCTCTAAATATGCAGACACAGATTCCGAAAGATAACACCAACTGCCAAATAAGGAAACCCTAAAAAGGGGGCATTAAAATCTGCAGTAGTAGCTTCTTTGCCTCTGGAAGTGTTTGGGGAATTTGAATCTTTTGTATTAATTGTTGTGCTTCTTGGAGGACTCTCGTGATGTGAGCTAGCCTTAAGCTTACTACTTCCCTCAATTGGTGGAATCTGTTCCGGCTCTTGTCCCTATGATCCTATAATTGTTGAAATTGGGCATGCAGTGCTTCTATCTTGAAATATTCCGAGCCAATTTTTTTTTAAATTTTCAATTACAATAAGCAGAGCAATACACAGTCGTTAGAGTTAGCTCTAAACCAAAACGATACTAAAGCAACTCTAACCAGAATGTACACCAGGATCCCGATGTGGGCAAGGTGTGAGCATTGGTCAGAGGATCTTAAAGAAATGCTGATACAATGAACTCTAACCAAGAATGCGCCGGAGAATGATGAGCATGTGGTCAGAGGATCCCTACCAACTAATAAACTGAAAATACTCGACGTCAAGAATGTGCTTTCCAATCCGAGACGGAATGGGAGCTACCATATGACGGAGGTGCTAAGAATTACGATGCAATTAAGGGAAATAAATAGGAATGCTGAAGTACTCAACGTCAAGAATGTGCTTTCCAACCCGAGACGGAATGGGAGCTACCATATGACAGAGATATTAAGAAATACATTGCAACTTCAGGAAGTAAAGTAATCATTACAAAACATGATAAGCAAGATTAGAGGACTGCTGACAGTACTACTGTTCAGCTTACAATATGAAATATTTAATGCTTGCAAGATCAAGTATTAGAGCTCTTCAAATTGCTGCAGCAACAAGGAATCTCTCACAAAGCCTTTAATGATTTCCTAGCACCAATCCAAGAAGGAAAATGCAGATTTATCAAATCTGTTATGACAGTCCTGCACTTTAAAATATATAACCAGCAACACAGAGACTCAATGAAAAGCTCATAACTCACTCATCTCTCACTCAAAATTCATGATCTCTGATGCAAAATGCTCCCAGTATGATGGCGCCCAAGTTGACAGCAGAAAACTGACTCAAAATGCAGATATTTATTAATGGCATGAATCCCAAGAAAATGCAGATGGTACGGCCCAGCAAGAGGGGCGATTTCACTAAATAAAATCTAGTTCTTTCTTAAAAAATCTACAACTTGGCAGAGAGGGTCGCCCTTCCTAGACAATATGAATTATGCAGTACCCAGAATGATATTTTTTGGTATTTTTGATTTACGAATAAAAACTACAATCTGCTGTGTTATCAGCAACTCCAGAAATAACATCAATGCAAATAACAAATCTCCAAATGAAAGAACAACTCTACAATGCAACCTTACTACAAATCACTCAAAACTACACTACCTCACCACTAGTCGCTATCTCTCAAGCGAGAAGCAATGCCAAGCTAGGAGGCTTACATTCCTCGAAGCAATCCCACAACCAATCCGGCAGCATAACATTCCTGTAGACAAAAAGATACCTCGAAAGAAGAGAAGGAACCTCCTTTATAGAATGAAGAGAAGACTCCGGAGGCTTCTAGAAAGTGCGCCCTAATCCCAAGCTGCTTTTAGGTTTAAACTTTGACCAAAGCTCTTTCTTCAAAATGGCGTACCTTCCTTGAGAAGAATAAATCACTTCTCTTTTTTTAAATAAAATATAAACTCCTTCAAAAAGGCGTCCATTTTCCCTTGAGCAATTATAACTTTAGAAATATTAAAATATTTCATTCATGAGAAAATACCCCTCAAAGTCCCCTTCTTTAAAACAACTGTTAAGTTATAACACTAGGCCAAGGGGTATTTTTAAAATAAAACATTTTTCCTTAAAATAACTTATTTCTCCAAAATGAACCCCTTAAGCCAAAAATGAGAATTACCCAATGAACTGCCAGAAGAGGAAAGTTGACTGAGCTGATGCTGACTGGACCACTGCTAAAAAATAGAATTTACTAAAAATAGTAAATTCCTGAAGGTGCTCAGAATGCCAAGAAAAACATACCACTGTGAAGCTCTCTGAAAACCCAGAAAGAATCCGCCATTAAATCAACCAACCTCGAGCAAAAGCATCCTCCAAAACACGAAACCCTAATTTCACCTTCCGAATAGCCTACAGGTCTCTGGAATGGGCCAACGGTCAACTGGAAAGATCATGCTCGAGAAGGGGACATTACATATCTGCACCTGGGATTGGCCATTTGTATCTTGGAGGGAATTATATATTATGGCTCTCTAAAGTATCTGAACTTCTAGTTGGTCCATTTGAGCCTTAATCGGAGATGTTACTATTGGCCATTGTAGGAAAAATTGATAAAGTGTGTTGAAATCTCCTTTTGTGTTCTTCAGGGTGTTGATCTAGGACTCTAGGGCAGAGCGTGCAATAGCACATTTCTTCCTCTCCTCATCGGTTTTAGCCTTCTAGTACTCTACATGAAGTTGTTGTCTCATTGTTTTCTTTTGTACTTGGGCATCCTTGATCGCCCTGTTTACCAAAATTCTTAACTGGCTTGCCAAGGGTTCGGATGAGTCCCCTTGGAGATGTGGGAGCTTACTTTGAATATCCTTCACCATTTCCTCTAGCTGGTCGGAGTTCTCCACATGACTTTTCAATAATTCTTCCCTTGCTATTTGGTGTAAGATGTCCCCTAATTGGAATTTGTGTAGGGGTGAGATGCTACGAAGTTACCACTGGTTGGATTTGCTTTTGTTTGGCCAAAAAATTCTTTAATGGACTGCATAGAAGATGTGGCAAAGGAGGAAGGTGTTTCAGACTATGGAGGATGAGAAGATTGTTCTTGCTCTAAAGCGGCTGCTTTATATTTTGCTTCTTCCTCGCACAACTTTTAATAGGCTTTTTCTATGGCCTCTTTGATCTCTTGTTGGACTGTTTGAGCGATCTTCAGTTTCTCTGTCATGAGTTTTTCTAACCTCTTCTTAGACTGGAGCTCTTTGGTCTATATCTTTGCTATCCTCTACTTCTACGAAGATGTAATTGTAGTGGGTAATTCCCCAATTGCCAAATCTTTTAGTTTCTCCTCTTCCTTAGCTTCTTTCCCACTTCTCCTTTTGAGTGTGGTGGTCAAAGAGTCCGAGAATTGATCCATTGTCCTCCAACGATATGTTGGATGCTACCATGTACCTGATTATTGCTCTTTCTGTGATTAGTTGATTTGGGAGTGCCATGTTGGGATATTTTTGGAGGGTCATATCCAAGACTTCTTTTCAGAATAGACCGTTAAACAGTTAATCCTCATCTTCAAGTGGTGAAACTTCGAGGATAGGCATGTCCTTTGGTATTGCTTGCTCCTCCTCTATGTCCACTATTTGTGGGGAGACCTCCCTGTGTGCCTTCTCCTTCCTTCGCTTTGGTTTCTTCTCCACACTCATCTATACGAGGGCTTCTATTGCTACTTCTTTCGATTGTTCTTTCCGAGGAGGCAAGGTGGTGATTCTTCTCTTCCTTGGTTTGCTACTTTCGCCTTGTGAAGGTTCTGCAGGGGGAGTACCGATATGGAGCCTTCCGGACCTTTGAGGAGTGGATGTACTTTGTTCCTCTATCTCTTTCTTCAGTAGACCCCACTTCTCATGTAATTTCTCATTGTTTTTCTTGACATGTTCTTTTGATTTCTTCTTAGCAAAATTATCCATATACTCCTGGTAGGTTGTGAATTTCTCAGTTTGTGGGTCGTTGGGAAGGCTGAGGAGTGTGGAGGCATAAGAGTCGATCTCTGCATCTGTCACCTCATATGGGAGCTGGGGTATCTAGGATGTTCTAGGCTCAATCGCTTACATGAAAGTATTGTCGATGAGGAAGATAGCGTCTTTGATGTACTTGTGGACCCCCTCATAAGAGATGTATTCCCTAGCTTGTAACTTTTATTGCAAGGATTTGAAGAAACCCAGTAGGTTGTGGCATCTTGGAAGTGTTTAACATGCTCTTGAATTTGGGTTGCAATCGGCTGGGTGGAGTCCCAATTCTTTTCCACAAAGGCCGAGAGTTGTTGCATGAGGTAAAAAGTGAGGCAAATTAATAGTGTCCCATACCTGAATTGGTAATGAGATTGTTTTGTCCTTTGAATGTTGTCCACAAGCTCCTATTGCAAGACCTCACATAGGTCAATATCCTTCCCCTCTGTGACCATTTGGTAGGCTGCATGAATGGCAGTGGCAGTAGTTGAGTCCTCTCGGTTTGTGTAGTACACCCTGTAGGTGATGCCCATGGTGGCTTACTTGATTGCCGGATTTGTTATCTTGGTGACATTGAGGCTTCGACTGACGTATGTCACTCTGGTTAACCATGTGACTTTTGCATTCTTGATAGCCTTCTTTGGTGGTACTTCTCCTTGTGCCCATAGGCCATTTATTGCTTTGATGGCGTCTTTGGTGATTCTATAGGGTTGGTCCAAGTATACATAATCGTCATGAAATCGGCTTAATATGATCCATACCCAATCTTCTTGCACCGTGAAGTCTGGAAACTCCTTCCAAATGTCTAGTCGTTTCTCGAAGATGTTCTTGTAATGCAGTAGATATTGTTGTGTGTTTGGTTGCATTAGGGTGTGCCTCAGGGCTTCAAACTTAGTATGGTCTATTTTTGTGAGGGGTGCATGGATATATTTCTGGATATCTTCTATGTAGATGACATTCGTGGGTACCTTCGAGAATGCCCCTGCTGGGTTGGTTGCCATTGCTTTGTATGGGAATCTCTAATAATTTGGCCTAGGTTTTTGAGAGATGTTGACGAGGGTAGGTGTGGCCATTTTTGGAAGCTAAGATTTGTAGTGGACTGATAATTTGCTTAGGGTATGACTTAGAGTATTCTGAATGTACGGGTTTTATCAAGACTAGAATAAACAATGCATAAGAATGGAAGAGAGTGATGTATTTATAATTTGTTTGCGGGGTGAGTGTATTAAATGTTGTAGCCGTTTTCTCATCTTCCCGCGTTTTTTTGCCCATTACTTTCCTACGGCTCTTTTTCCCGACGAGTTATTTCCTATCCTTGGTGTATGAAAAGACTATAGTACATTATGTTCTAACTTTATTGGAGCTAGGTTAGTTTGGTTGTATAATATTCTTCTCTGATCCGTTGTTTTATCTTTTTAGGGTTAGGTCGAGGAAATTGAAGTTCAAACTCGGGCCTGCCCAGTATTTGTGGAGGATGAGACCTAAATGTTAAAGTTCTAATTGTCTTATTAGGATTGGCCCTTTTATGTTTTATTGCTTTTATGGTCCCATGTTTATACTTAGGTAGGCTTGTTTTCCGGAGATTACTGGTTTTTGGTGTAGTGAATCTTTTGGTTTTTGATATGTGGATATGTCCATAGGATGTTTAATCAGTGGTTTTATGTTGGTTTTGTTTAGTTAAGGTGTGTTCCTTGTGTTTGCGGTAGTTTGCAAAGGTCTGATGGGCTTCTTGAGTACCATAAAGGCTCTCCGAAATCCATATACCTTCTGGGAAGTTAGTTCATATTCTCCTTGCATCCATGCGTGTAGAACTTCTTCACTATTGGTATTGTCATTGTCATTGTCGAGTTCAATTTCTTCGAAGCTATTGGGGTCTCTTCTTCTACGGTAGGCAGTTTTGAGATAGAATAAAGATTTCTTGGATCTTCCCCCTCTCTGTATTGTTCAATTTCTTCTACATATGTTCTATCTTCCCTTTCTCCTAGTGGAATATGGACTATCTTATTGTCATCTGCCAAAGATATCTCTTCCTTTTTTGAGTCTACTATTCCATCAGTATTGGCAAACCATCTTAAGCCTAGCAATGCTCTAAAAGTGTTAAATGGTGCCTTCATCTCAATGACCTAAAACTCAACAATTTGTTTCAGTCCTTTGATGTTTATTTCTACATTCTTCCATGTTCCTAAAGTCTCCATGCCGGAGCTATCTGCCAAACTATTGTTCAGTGGTGTTTTGATTAACTTGGGTCTGCCCAACCTCTCCCAAGTTGTTTCCGAAATAATGTTTAGGTCCACACCTAGATCTACCATCACATGTTTGACTTTAGTGTTATTAAGGTGTGTGGTGATTAACAGAGGGCCATTCTTCTAGTTTCGGTCTTTTGTGAGTTGGACTTCTTGTTGTTTTTATTTGTTCCAATGTTTTCCCAGTTGTTTGAGTTTGACTAGGAGGCCCTTTTGCTGGGCCAAAGAAGCTAAATTCTTCAGCATCATTACTTCTTCCTCTGATAAACAAGCTATGTCATTATTTTGTTGTATAATTTTTTGTTTGGCTCTGTCTACTATCTTATCATGTTGTTGTTTGCTTGGCCATAAGTAATCATATTCCTCTTCTTCCGGGTCTGATTCTTCGCTAACTTCTTCAATTTCTCTTTGTTTAGTCTTTCCGGTATTAGTCCCTTGTCTCGTCAATACTGTAATCTTATTCTTCTTAGTTCTGGATTTGTTCTTTTTCTTAATTTGCAATTGTTGTTCTTCACCGAAATATTCTTCATTTGATGTATCAGATGACCAATTATCCATTCTTTGACAACTTTTAACTCCTAGTAGTGGTATTTTTCTAATTATTCTTGCTCCTATATGGTCCTGCAAGTCATCACTTTTGGAGTGTGTTGTATTTTTATAATATTGTTGTGCTTTATCACATTTGAGTATGTTGTGAGAATTATCTCCACAAAATGGACATTTCCTTTTCTTTTCTGGCAAACACTTTGTAGCATAATGGCCTATCTTTCCACAGTTATAGAGTGTAGCATCACTTCTCCGACGGTTGTTTCTACTGCATCCTCTTCCTCTATAGTTTGATTGCTTATTATCTCCCATGTAATCTTGTGGTGGGTTATTTTATAATGCATAAGCATTTCTATTATCTCTCCAAGGTGGTTGTCTGTAACCTGCATCATATAAAGGACCTTTTGCAAGTCCCTTAACATATGCCATTTTTCTATCTATGTCTGTGTCATAGTTGTAGTTCATAGGGCATCTTGGATTAGGATGACTTGTTGTATTCCGTATTTGGAATTGGTTTGCAAGGCAATCGTCAATAAGGTGACTATCCCATTTGTGGCAAGTTTTGCAATATAATGTATTTGTTTTAGCCGGTATTATTTTCAATTCTACATGTAATGTTGTTGCAGTTCTTTCTCCTTGGGATTTAGGGCAATCATTTAAGAGATTTGCACAATATGTGCACCAAATTTCTTTACCTTTCTTTGCTTCTCTTGCTAAAATTCCATTTTGTATGATTAGTTGTTCTGCCACTAATTGCAACTTCTCAAGGTTCTCTTTGATGTCATTTTTTGAGGTTTGTGCCATGTTTGAGCCTCTATGTGGTATGCCATAGTGATCAAGTCTATATAAGTATTAAATATTCTTCCATATAAGGCTGCTTTTATATCTTTCTGCAATCCGGAGATGAACCATTCAATCTTTTGTTGCTTTGTTAGAGGTTCCTCTAATTTATGGCAGTCTTAAATCTTTTGTTTCTCTATTAGAGGTTCCTCTAATTTGCGGTAGACTTCCTTAAATATTTTGTCATAGGTCTTCAATGATTCTTCCTCTCCTTGTACTAGGTCCCTCATTTTGCTAACACTCTCTGTAGGGATATTTGGAGTGTCAAAATTTGCCAAGAAGTCTTGATTTACTTCATTCCAATTTTTCCCATGCTTCGGGTAAGTCTTTTTATACTAGTCTAATACCTCCTTCCTTGGTGAAGATACAAAGTCTAATAACTTTGATTTTTCCTCATCAATGTCCTATCTTTCCCACATAGATTCTAACAGGAATATGTGTTTTGCAGCTTCTGTTCTATCTCTTCCAAATACTGAGATTTTGATTGATGATTCCATATTGTTTTTTCTTCTTTCTATTTTGAGTTTCTGGATTTGTGAGCTATTCTTTTCATCCTTTTCTTTCTTTACTTTTCTAATGGTATGGGCTTCTGCTATCTACCCTTATCTCTTGCTAACTTTGTGTCAAAGTATTTTTTCCCAAGTATCTCTTCCCAATCTACTTCTTTTCCTTTTGTTTCTCTTGTCTTTTTACTTTGCGGTATCTCTTCTTTAAAAATTCTTCTACTCTTATATGGCTTAGGGGATAGGTCCTAGTTGGGGGGTTGTGACTCCTCGAGATATCGTTTCACTTTCTTATTTGTTAGTGACATTTTATTTGTTTGTGAACATAATTCCTTACCCAAATTTAGTCTGATCTCTTTACTTTTACTTATTTCTTCTTCCTTAAGTTTCCTTATACTTCTATTGACTAATTCTTCTAAATATTCCACTTGAATAAATAGGGCCTTTTTGGAGTTTTCAAAAATTTAACGAATCTATCATCCAGGTTAATGGTTAGATTTGATAGATCTGGTCTGATTGTAGGACTTTTGGATGGTTGCAGTGTGAGTGGTGTTTTTGTATTATTGTAGGGTCCCAACAACCTTCTAGATTCTCCATAGTCATAAATGTTCCTCTTTAAACTGGTCATGATTTGTCCTTTTTTCCAGCATAATTTTGATTTCTCCATGGTATTCTACTCTTCTTCTCTATTCTCTTTTTCTTTTCCCTTGGCAGCACCCACTTTGGTGCGCTCAACAACACCCTCATTGGCATGCTCGCTTCTCATTTTCTCCACAATTTCCATTCTTTTGTGACGTCTTTCTTCTCTCTCAATAATTTGGTTTTGTTTTCTTTCTTCTCCATTTGGGCTTGTCATGTTCACTTTTCTTGCTACTTCAATTTGTTCTCTAACCTCTCTTGTGATTTTCTTATCTCCTTTTGCCATGGGTGTGTTTGATTTGGGATTACATTAGTCCTTTTATTATTTCCCATGGTAGTTATTTGGTATCTTTTCTTATTGGTCACATCCCTTGGAGGATCCCTTTCGAAATCCCTCCCTCTTTCCATTCTCCATCCCCTTGGTGCCTAACCCCCTCTCACAGGGTAAGCGCTAAGAGGGTAGTTCCACAGGTTTTCATATCTTAATTTCTTGTGTCCAATTTAAAATCAAAATTTTGGGTATTACTATCCTTTATATCACCTAATCAGGGTCTCGGCAACGAAACCAATGTCAGCAAGAAAATTGGGGAAACACAAACTGGAGTTCTGAGCCCCAAGTACTTTTTGAGTGTTGTAGTTTATACCCCGGAATTAGTCATATAAAGGTAGTAATGGTTTGATTCAGACAAATGATTAACTTAACCTTCTATAGATTCATAGAATGCTAGATGACATCATATGTATAGAATTCTGATGTAATATCCCCAATTCGGCCCTACGCTCTTCATTTGGATTTAGCCTATTCCCGGAAACTCGTAGGCTAAGTAAAATTGGAAATTAGGGTTTCCGCTTTCAAATGCAATTTTGAAGGTTTGCATGTGTGAGTCTCTAACGTATGTTTGGTGGAGCTTTCTGGGTTTTTGGAGAGCTTCAGGATGAGGTAATATGCATGTTAAGATAATGACATGCAATTTTGGCAGATACCTTGCATGCAGGAAAGGTTTTTGGGTTTTTCTGGATTTTTAGAGACCTCCAAGCTGGTGTGACATGAATCTAAATCTGACAACCTATCTAGGCACTTACTATTTATAGTAAGTCATAATGGCTGCCTGGTTTGTGCTCAAAATATATTTGGAAACACTTACTATTTATAGTAAGTCATGATACTGCTCACTTGGTGTTCAAAGGAAGTTTTGCAAACTTACTATTTACAGCAGTTTGCTATTTTTGGTAAGTCTATTTTTAGTAGTATCATTCTAGCAGCAACTCAATCATCTATAGTTTAGTGTGGCTGATTAGTTTGGATTTCTATTGAGTTTGAAGTGAACTTACTATTTTTGGCATTTGCTATTTTTAATAAGTCCATTTGTGGCAATGGCATCATTATCAGTTTGGTTTAGCTCTGCTAATGTCAGTTTGCTATTTTGAGCAGTTTATCAATTGCAGTTTGGGCATTGCTCTTGGTTACCTCCTTGGATTGAGTTCCATACTTAGTCAATTTTATGTTTTGAAGTTGTACCCCACGCCTAGGCTTGATGACTTCAAGTTGTTTTTAAATGGGGTCATTAAAGGGGACACCTCATTAAGTGCATTAATGATTTTAATGTTTTATTAAAGTTTTATTATTAACTCAAGTGGGATGACTTGGGAATAATATGAAGAGTTTTAAATATTTCAAAATTGCCTTTTGAAGTGGACGCCTCTTGGTGAAGTTGGAGAGTTTCTTGGTTGGAGGTTACGGTTGATTCATCTCTTCTATTGAAGCTTATTTATTGATGCCTTGCTCATTCATTCATATGCTTGATTATTTTGGTAAAGTTATGTTGCTGGACTGAATCCAGAACCTGGCTAAGGGGAAGCTTAGCAAATGTACCATCCTTCAGCCCTGAAACTATGGTTTCCTAGGTGGTTGATTGAGACTATGCTTCACACAGAAGTGCAGATTTGGCATAATTTCTGAAGTTTATAAATAGGTTACTGCTGTATAATCTATTTATCATTGCTGCTAGACATCATGGCTGAAGTGGTTTTCTGTTGATAGCTTCACCATTGATTTTTGTTTCATTTTGGGTACTGGCTCAAGCTCTGCAACTGTGGAGGGCGCCCAGTTCTAAAAGTTTCTAGATTTTATCTTTGAGTTTTTGATTTTTGGTGGCAAGTCAACTTCCTTGAGGGGGTCGTACCATTCTTGGCTTGCATTGGAATTCATGCCTTTTGAATTCTTTTGTTTCTAGCTCGAGTTTCTTGATGAAGTTGGATGCCTTGCTTCTAACTGTTGTTTGACTGTGGTTTGGAGGCATTCCGAGCTATTTCGGAGAAGATACGTCCATTTCAGTGAATTTTAATGTTGCTGGTTTGATTTTCTGTTCATTCTGTTTCTGATCAGACTTAGTGATTTTTAGCATATGGCTGGTTGAGCTTCATTTTCTTATCGTTTTTGTATTGTAAATGTTAGAGATTAATTACTCTAACCATTGGAGGATTTTGGAAGCATATCTATTGTTATTTCCAGCTGAAACTCCTTATTGTAAGGCTAGTTTAGTAGTACTAATAGCTCTTATTGTTTATTGCTGCAAATTATATATTTGTATACACTCCCACGAAGAAGTGGTGAGTTAAATAATTGTTCTTTAGTTCATGTTTATTTCCCCCCACGAAATAAGTGGTAGAGTGGAAAATATTCCCCCCATTGAATAAGTGGTAGTGCAAAATTTCATGGTCGGTTATCCGCATATTGTATTTACTTTCATTCATGGTCGGCTAGCCACCTACAGTTGATTTGTAATTCATTTTCAGTTGGTAACGATCCCCAGAACCATATGCTATCACCTCGCCCGCATTGGGATCTTGGTGAACATTCTTGGTGAGAGTTATTTTACAAGCTGGTTTGTATTTGGTGGTAACGCTAATCAGTGGTTTGGTGCTGGTTTTATTGTGATAAAACTCGAAAAAATTAAGGGGGAATATTACAGTGGTATCAGAGCTTGTTTTCCTGCCATCTTGTGAGTTTCAGCGCTTCAGTTGTCAGTTGAATGTCAGTGAAAAACAATACTACATCAAAAAGAAGAACAAAGTTTAGTCTCAGCTTCAGAAGTTTTGAAGTTGGAACCTTTCTAGAGGTTTTAGGAAACGATGTCTTGCTAGTTTGAGCCATGGATTGAGATGGAGAGAAAGATTTGGGAAGATCTTTATACATTGCAGGAAAAAGACTAAATGAGGATTGTCAGTTAATGGAAGAAGAAGCAAGCATTCTTCATACACTTGAACAGTGTTTGAGTAGGGTGAACCAGTCACCCTTAGAAATAATAAAAAAAGCATTAATACTTGCAAAGATTTCCATGAACCAACCTTATTGGTTGATGCATCCTGACGAAGAAGTTAATCTGTTGATTACTTCTTGTCTTAGTGAATCAATGAGGATCCTGGCACTAATGATGCCTTATGATGATGATACCATGAAGAAAGTGCTGCATTTGATTGTTGAAAGTTTCCAAGATCTTGATGAAACGGGAAGCAGTCTCTTTCCAAGAAGAGCTACCATATTAAAGACATTCTCTATGCTTAAAACAAGTTTGCTGCAATAGACTTGGACATGCAAAACCAGATATATCACCTATTCCATTATCTCTTCAATTCAATGTGGAGTGCACTCTTTAAGAGGAGGAAGTATTTGCTGCTGTTAGAAATATCCTTGTTTTGACAATTAACGAAGTTGAAATCATTCCTCCAAACGTCCAATCTCTTCTCTTGGACGCATATGAGCAAGAAGAGCAGATTTCTCCTACTGTTGGAATGTTGATCAAAGGATTGTTTCATCAATGTGAAGAAAAGTTGAAGCCTCTTTTGATGAAGACTGATGAGAACAAAGAGGAGAATTCTGATGTTGAAGAGGGGAATGAAAGTTGGAATCCCTTTGATTTCGTAACAGATGTTCAGGGGGTATCTACAGAAATGCATTTGTCCATGCATTCTACCGAAGAGTGCAATGAGACAATATCTACTTTGGAGACACAAGCGGTGTCTATGCATTCTTTAGGAGAATGCAGTAAGACCACAACAGTCTCAATCATGCATGAAGAATTCAAGCATTCTTCAGGAGAGTGTGTTGTAGCAACAAATGTCTTGGAGACATGTGAGGTATCCATGTTTCCTAAGGAGGATTGTAGTGCAACAACATTTGTTAAGGAGACTCAAGATGAAGACACAAGGGAAGAACCTCCAGAAACTGAAAAAATATGTCTTCAGTTGATGATATCCTATCAGCTGATGAATTTCTCCATCTTCAAAATTTAGGAGGATTCTGGTTAGAACAACAAGAAAAAATTAAGGAGGTTAAAGTGGGAAATTCTTCCTTCACAAATGCTGATTCATGCATTGAGAACAACATGGACGAAGTTGTTTCTAGTGATCACAAAACAGAGTTCTCTTTGCTTGAAGTCAAGTTGAGGCAGAAAACTAATGAATTGGGAGATACCCTAGATGAGATGATGAAAAGTGTACGTCAAATGCGTGTCAATATGAGGAGTACAGCTGAAAGGATTTTTGACATCTTTGTACATCTAAGCAGCACTATCATCTCAACCTGATCATGAGGAGTGCGGCCCAAGTTCATTAACTTCTGAAAAGGAAATTCAAGTCTTATCCAAACTTGATGATATTCACTAGCAAATAGAAGATTTAATTAATGATGTACCCAAAGGTGTAGATATATGCTGCATTTCTATTGCTGATATGAAGTCAATTAAAAATGCCTTGCAAGAATTCAAATCAAGTCTTTTGCTCATCATTCGTGATAAAGACAGAGCTGCTAAAATTGCTGACAGGGCATTGGAGTGGAATGAGCAAACGAAAGCCAAGTTGCAAGAAGTGCATGAGGCTTTATTAGAAGCAGAGAATCAGATTTCCGCTAATCAACTTTCATGGGAGCAAGAAAACAAAGGGAGAGCTGAATAGATTCAAAAAATTCTTAATGAGCTTGATCTCATACAAGAAACATTTGACTTGGAACGTTGTCCTGAAAGACAGGAGCATTCAAATTCTCATCAACAAGTTTTTCAGGCCTTTGATAATCCTTTGTATGAAGAAGGTGCTAGTGGGATTTATGAAAATCCTCTTTTTGAAAATGATGAGGAAAGTTCTTCAGGAACTATTGTAGGAAGAAGATATTTTGGCACTGAAGAATTGATGCATAAAGATGAACCCACTTCTGCTCCTACTTCATCCTTTTTGCAGGAAATGGAGAATCCAAAAACTAGAAGGGACAAAGAACTTCTTGATCAACAACAAAGAATTGCCTGGCATTCTGATGAAGAATTTATCCAATTTTTGATGAGGATGTTGGTTAGATTTATGTCAAATTTTATATTTGCACCAGCTTCCTTAAGAATAATTGATTTCAGAATTGAGATTGATAAAAGATTTCATTGAATCTCTTTGACAGTTCATGACTCTTGGTTTTGAATTCAGATTTGTTGAATACTTCTTGGAGTTTCAAGAAGTGACAATTCAGATGGAACGTATGAATCAAAGGGTTCGGTTAAGAGCGGTTCTTCGCCTGAGAAATGGTTCTTCAATGCTGATGATTTGGGATCTTGGCATTATTCGGCGAATAGAGGATAATGAAAATTTTAAAAGGGAGAAATCAACACATGGTGTCTTGATCATTCACCAGAGTGTTGGAGATTGTTTTCAGTCAAGCATGTTATTTCGGGATCCTAAACACACTGTTAAGAAGGTATATTGGAGTGATAAGTGCCAAAGTTTCAGTACTAGAGGTGCTGCTACCTTCTTTATCAGCAATTGGATGGTAATTTCTGATCATAAAATGGTGTTTTGGATGGGTAATGAGATCAGAAGTTATTTCTTTGTGGCAATGGGATCTTTGATAAGGATGCCACTAGCCTTGTTCATGAGTAGATATGCCTATTTTGTTGAAGATTCTTCATGTAACAGCTGCTGCTTACATTCTGGGATGCTAATATTTCATAAATCAGATTTCAAGATGACTAAATCAGACTTGTTAGTTGGTTGGTGTATTCATTTTCAGACCTTCTAGTCTACTATTAGGACTGATTTTGAGCCTCAAATGAGAAAGGGAATGATTCAGTGCAGCCAAAATCCATTTATCGGATGTTCTCCAATGTTAATTAGTGGCCTTCTCTACATTTTCTCTTATACCAATGTTTGGGGCAGCAAGTTATTAACTGATTTGGTTCACCAGTTGGAGACTCATGAGGTGAAATTTGTAAGTTTTTTTTGGAGTCTTCTCAGTTATATCAGTTTGTTTCAAAGAAAGCATTATACATCTTCATGGAATTTTGAGGATGTGGTAGAGGATCTTTTGCAAGGAGTTGCTCTTCTCTTTGCAAGAAGTGTTGGAAGAGTCACATATGTTGTTGTGACTCTGTTTGATGTTATGAGTAGTGATGAGAAGCATGTCTTTGAGTTGAGAAGACTATCCTTCTTATTACTCAGTAATGTGTTAGATTGTGGTATTGCAGATTTTGACTCCTCGAAGTTTTCAGAACATGGGATGCTGCAAGATCATGATTTCAGTCTTTTCAAGAATGGCAAATTAAGCCACATGATTGGAAGGAGGATAGAGCAGTGTTGGGATATTCACTATGCCTTTGTGATCAGTGTGGTGCAGCATCAGCATGGTGGGTCTGTGCAGAGATGGATTTGGGACATTGGGATCCTACTTGGTATAGTAAGGATCAAACTGTTTCTAGAGTGTGGTGGCATTGCTTGAGGACAAACAATTTTGGGAAGGGCGAACTGTAATGTCCCCAATTTGACCCTACGCTCTTCATTTGGATTTAGCCTATTCCTAGAAACTCGTAGGCTAAGTAAAATTGGAAATTAGGGTTTCCACTTTCAGATGCAATTTTGAAGGTTTGCATGTGCGAGTCGTTGATGCATGTCTGGTGGAGCTTTCTGGGTTTTTGGAGAGCTTCAGGATGAGGTAACATGAATGTTAAGATAATGACATGCAATTTTGGCAGATACCTTGCATGCAGGAAAGGTTTTTTGGTTTTTTTGGGTTTTCAGAGACCTCCAGGGTGGTGTGACATGCATCTAAATTTGACAAACTATCTGAACACTTACTATTTATAATAAGTCATGATGGCTGCCCGGTTTGTGCTCAAAAGATATTTGGAAACAATTACTATTTATAGTAAGTCATGATACTGCTCAATTTGTGTTTAGAGGAAATTTTGCAAACTTACTATTTATAGCAATTTGCTATTTGTGGTAAGTCTATTTTTAGTAGTATCATTCTAGCAACAACTCAAACATTTGCAGTTTAGTGTGGCTGATTAGTTTGGCTTTCTGTTGAGTTTGAAGTGAACTTACTATTTTTGGCATTTGCTATTTTTAGTAAGTCCATTTGTGGCAGTGGCATTTTTAGCAGCTTGGTTTAGCTCAGTTAATGTCACTTTGCTATTTTTAGCAGTTTATCTGTTGGAGTTTGGGCATTGCTCTTGGTTACCTCCTTGGACTGAGTTCCATAATCAATTTTATGTTTTGAAGTTGTACCCCATGCCAGGGCTTGCTGACTTCAAGTTGTTTTTAAATGGGGTCATGAAAGGGGACACCTCATTAAGTGCATTAATGATTTTAATGTTTTATTAAAGTTATATTATTTCCTTAAGTGGGGCGACTTGGGAATAATATGAAGAGTTTTAAATATTTCAAAAATGCCTTTTGAAGTGTACGCTTCTCGGTGAAGTTGGAGAGTTTCTTAGTTGGAGGTTACAGTTGATTCATCTCCTCTATTGAAGCTTATTTATTAATGCCTTGCTCATTCATTCATATGCTTGATTATTTTGGTAAAGTTATGTTGCTGGACTGAATCCAGAACTTGGCTAAGGGGAAGCTTAGCAAATGTACCATCCTTCGGGCTTGAAACTATGGCTTCCTAGGTGGTTGATAGAGACTGTGCTTAACACAAAAGTGCAGATTGGGCATAATTTCTGAAGTTTATAGACAGGTTGCTACTGTATAATCTATTTATCACTACTGCTAGACATCATGGCTGAAGTGGTTTTCTGCTGATAGCTTCACCATTGATTTTTGTTTCATTCTAGGTACTAGCTCAAACTATGCAACTATGGAGGGCGCCCAGTTCTAAAAGTTTGCAAATTTTATCTTTGAGTTTCTGATTTTTGGTGGCAAGTCGACCTCCTTGAGGGGGCCGTACCATTCATGGTTTGCATTGGAATTCGTGCCTTCTATATTCTTCTGTTTTTGGCTCGAGTTTCCTGATGAAGTTGGATGCCTTGCTTCTAGCTATTGTTTGACTATGGTTTGGAGGCATTCCAAGCTGTTTCGGAGAAGATACATCCATTTCAGTGAGTTTTAATGTTGGTGGTCTGATTTTCTGTTCAGAGTATTTCTGATCAGACTTAGTGATTTTTAGCATATGGCTGGTTGAGCTTCATTTTCTTATCATTTTTGTATTGTAAATGTTAGAGGTTAATTACTCTAGCCATTGGAGGATTTTGGAAGCATATCTATTGTTATTTGCAGCTGAAACTCCTTATTGTAAAGCTGGTTTAGTAGTACTAACAACTCTTATTGTTTATTGTTGCAAATTATATATTTGTATACACTCCCACGAAGAAGTGGTTGAGTTAAATAATTGTTCTTTCGTTCATATTTATTTCTCCCCATGAAATAAGTGGTAGAGTGGAAAATATTCCCCCCCGCTGAATAAGTGGTAGTGCAGAATTTCATGGTCGGTTATCCGTCTATTGTATTTACTTTCGTTCATGGTTGGCCAGCCGCCTACAATTGATTTGTAATTCATTTTCAATTGTTAACGATTCCAAGAACCATATGCTGTCACCTCACCCGCATTGGGATCTTGGTGAACATTCTTGGTGAGGGTTATTTTACAAGCTGGTTTGTATTTGGTGGTAACGCTAATCAGTGGTTTGGTGCTGGTTTTATTGTGATAAAACTCAAAAAAATTAAGGGGGAATATTACATCTAATATCATTATATTAATTATGTCAATGGAGTACATTCAAATATCTTCCCCTATGTTGTACCCAAACCAAATTTTTTGCTTCATTAAGGCATTTTTGCTTAAAAGAGTCTAAACCTTGCTTAGATGATGTCAAAATATAGTTTTTGGGAAGTCAAATACGCACTTTGGTCAGTGTCATGTCAGTTGTCAGCAACAATTGGTGATTACCTGGAGCTCAGAACCTAAACCTGGGATTCAGAACAAGGCATATCAAGATGGAGAAGCATTTCACGATGATATTATACTCCTGCATGGCCATTTCAGAGGCCAGAACGGTGATTACAAAGATCAAGCAAATGAAGATTTTTGGCAAAAAGCAGATTTGCACCCCTGTAGCCCAGGGGCGACCTTCTCCTTGAAGGTCCAGATCTTGTTGTTTTTGCTTGCAAATGCAGTCAATCTCTTCCAAATTAGCCCAGCTTTCTGACGAACTATCGAACGCAATCATCCGAGTTCCAGAACTCCGGTAGTCGAGGTTAGAAGCTGAGGTTACGAAATAGATGCATATCACAAAAGGTTGTCAGTTTGCAAATCTGAGCCCCTGTAGCCCAGGGGCAACCTTGAATATGGCCCATCAGATGATGGTATTTGCAGTCAATGGTCTTCTTAGAGATCTTTGCTAATCTAGTCTAGCCGCAATGCACCGATCAACCCGATCCGGTCGACGCGTTAGTGATGATGAGACCCTACCGAACCGCGTTGTCACGCTTGAGAGGGTGGAAAGTGGTATTTACATGCGGGCTGGCAAAACAGGGCTGTCTGCTAGAGCATGTCGGCGGAGATGGAGTTTAAGCTTTTGTGATCTTTGGAACTTGTGACGCAGCGATTACTCCACGACTATCCAACCGTCAACCCTCTGGACGGCGGCCAGGCTGAAGTGCTGAAAATTGAAGGCATTGGGAAAGCTGGCCTTGGAGTGGAGTGTATGGCCACGAAAGAGGCTATCTTCTTTTTGAGATGCTTGAAGCGTTTTCTTGTATTTCTCCAAAGACATCTCTACGTAAGCTCTTCTATGCTTCACAGCGATGGGAATAATAAAACATTAGGCGACCAGAACCTCCAACAAGAGATTAATGTAGAAGTTGCGCACGACCGTGGTGTTTCGACGCCGAGCCCGAGGGGCGTACTTAGCACTAGGGGTCAGTGCAGTCTCACGATTACCTTAACCTCTGATCATTGGATCACGGAATACTTCATTCGCGTTGCGACTACCGGTATTCGATCCAGAGGACTGTGATTTATGCGTCAGCAGCCGGTTTGAACTATCAGATGGCAGAATGAAGAAATGGCCAAGTCTGCTTGAAAATCAATTTAATCAAAGGCGCCTAATTTTTTGAGGTGTTGAATGTTGATTTTAGCAGTCACGGCTCCCAACAGACATTTCATCCTCGCTCTGCAAGCTTCGCAATGAATATCTCGGTACAGTCACAACCTTGCTCAATCATCCGGAAATCAGTGTTGAATATGGTCAAATTGTAACTTTGTAGTCAGCTACAAAGTAGGAAGTTAGTAAAAAACGTCATATCTTGAGCAAATGGACGCCTATGAGGTCAAATGAGGACTTTCTGAAATCAGTGAAAGTTGTCGAATCCATCCAAGTGCTTTACGTTGTTTGTCAAATGAATAAAATAATATTAAATATTTATTTTGCATGGCAGCATGAAAGGTGGCGATTTTCACCAATTAATTGATTTTTGGCACCTCTTTATGCTGAAGGATTAAATACGCATGAAAAAGCAAAATGAATACTATATTATTATTTTGTAATCCGGACTCCATCGGTCGGTTCGCCCGGAGGGGTTGGCTTGTTCTATTCCGATCAGGGGTTTCCAAATCACTGGGTCATAGTGCTTGGTAGGTACCATTTGACTGGCATGGCTTATAAGAACTAAAATCGCTTCCGACTTTGAAATTCCATTGTTTCCTTCCAAAGAGGCTTGGCGTGTTTCAATGGTATTCAATAATATCTTGAATTGAAGCTTATCAAACAAGATTCCTTTTTCAGGGCATCGGTTAAGAATTTGTAATTGAATTTGAAGATTACAAGTGGCGATTTTGACCAAAAAAAACACAAAAAATGTCTTTCTCCTCTCAATCGTCAAAATTCTCTCAGTTTCCATTTGCATGTTCCAAAAACAGGAAAATTTTGGCAAATTAAAACTTCTGGATCAATTTTACAGAGCTTCCTCCGTTAAATCCATGTGCTTGATTTTTCACGAAAATTTTACTACAGAGCATTAGTTTTCGAGGCTCTAATTTTCTCAACTGAAAATTCCTTGCATGGTAGAGTAGAAGTCAAATTTTCGCATTTCTGACGTTCTGGGTTGTCTTAGAATCTTTTTCTAGACAAAACCCATATCTCAGATTTTTCCGTGAAAATTGCCCTTCAATAGGCTATTTTTAGCCTCAGCAGGCCACTTTTAGCTTTCCAGAAAACTTGTCAGAATATAGCCGTGTTCACAGTCAACAGGCGAGTTTTTCAAAATGCAATACACTCAGCTCGATTTCAAGACCAAATCGGTCATGACTCGTGACTTCATTGGGACGGTTGATACGAATCTCCACAAGGTGCTTCCAGAAGCAGTCTTAAATCCTACCAAGATTAGAGATTCGATAGTTCAGAACATTCAGCAATTCAGGTTACTTAAGGCCGCCTCCATACCTATCTCAGTTCACTGCGTGGAGTTTGTAATCTCTTGTGCTAAACATTACAACTCTGCTACTCATGAGATAGTGTTAGTAGATGGACGAGTTATATGTAGTCTCAAGCCTTTGGACGTCGAAAGATGTTTTGGTATCCATCAGCACCCGAGCAGTCTGGTCATTTCTATGGAGCAGTGTGAGCATGCATTCAACGCTGATATGGACAAGTGCCAAAGCAAGATGACAGAGCGATGGTTGAAGGAAAAGAAGAACAAATTGCCAAATAACGTGGGTTGTGGTGAATATAAGGATGAGTATGCAATTCTAATCACACTCTTGAATCGTGTCTCAGGTCATTCAGATGCAAACATATTTCAGCCCTGGATGTATTACATCATTGGTCGCATCATATCTGGGCAAGAGCATTATGATTGGGCATCCTTCATTAGCGATATTCTCCACGAGCAAATCACCAGTTTCCTAGTTGCCCACGAGTTTCACATGTGTTCTTACCTCGTGTACTTGATCGCTTACCAGGGTCAGTTTAGAGGGTTGAACATGGTGGGCATACTTACTGTTCAGAAAGTCTATCACTACTATGATCAGCTTGAGTTCACTAAGGCTGAACGTCACTTCAAGCATGTTCACAAGGCTTTCTTGACTTACACAGTGAGAAACTTGGATCGGGAGTTGCACGTTCGTATCTCGGCAGTTGCTAGAGCAGCAATGTTTGATTGGGCGGATTGGTTCATTCAGTTCCCTACATACACCTACATCCGCGTATATGGATTTATAGGAAATCCAACAATGCTTCCATGCTATCCTTCGGATAGAACAGTTTTCATGGAGTTCCTAAGGCAGTTACATGATGTTCATCGTCTTTTGCGCCACAAGCATAAACAGGCTACCACCTTTCCCATGCAGTTCCCATGCAGTTCGGAATTTATTGGTGCAAAATGACAGTTGATGCCAAAGCTGCAGGACAGGAGTTGGAGAATTGCAAACTCAAGTATCTTATTGATACTCGCACCTATGATCCTTGGGGTCATTATTCGGAGGGTCTTGACATTCTCTCATACCATAAACCTACAATGGAGGATTATTGGGCGAATTGTGACGATGACTTTGAGGTGCACAGACGCAGCTATGGCTGCTTCTCTCTCTCACAGATTCCTGTCTTCTTGGTAGAAGATGTGAGAGGTTTATCAGATGATGAGGGAGAGATACTTCCTCAGTTTTTCAGAGAGCAAGTTGATACACAACCATTGCGGCTGATTTGATTGAATGCATACAAGGGTATGATAATGCAAAGAAGTCAGTAGAGTTGTCCAAAGCGGTATACTTTACACCTCTCGGCGAAGAACCGGGGAGGTAAAATGTGCCTAGAGGAAGAGAGCGCCCGTTGGGTGGATCGCCCGTTACTTATTCCTCATCTAAAAACCCAGCGAGAGAAGAGGGGTAACCTCCAAGAAGGAGTCAAGCCTAACAGGCCGAGGAGGGGAGGGTGCTGATACACATGGAGCACATCGGGAGGCAGGTTTAGAGGCATTCAGTGCCGAGTGGGGTCTGACCCTGCGTGTTCCCATCACCTATACACGGAGTCTCCGGTCCCAATTAGCATTGGGTGGATTTAAGATCCACCACCTCATGATAGTTCCTCTACACATATTCCACTCGTTGGAGCCTCTCATTTGTAGGTACAGATCGCTTCCGGTGGCATTGAGTACAAAGGAAGCTGATCTTAGATTGAGAGCTCAGCAGAGAGGAAGGAAATATGTCCTTGATCATTTAGATTTTGATCAGCCTTATCGGATAGGCGACGGGAATAAAGCGAGGTCCATGTGCAAAAGGGAAATGCTGATGGCAAATGTCAGTTTGAATCATGTATATGACAGTGTTGATCGTCTAGGTGCAAGGGATACCAGGATGATCAGCTTGAGAAAGAGACAAAGCAGCCCTCAAGGCTGAGATCAAGCAGCTTCGTCAGTACATTTCTAGCCTTGTACATAGGTCAGATGTCACTGCTACATTCCCGCCAATGCTAGAGCCACCAGCAGAACAAGGTCAGCTTAATCACCTTGTTGCATACGGCAAGCGTTTGGAGGAGTGGGAAGAGGAGTTTGTTGCTAGAGGTTGCTCTGTGCTTGCAGAGTTATACCAGTTGCGGTACAATGTACACGAACTCCGTCTACGCCTCCAAGATGAGGAACAAGACATGGCAATTGACAGACCACGAGATGAGATTATGATTGCTCACCTGAGTGTGGCATATGAATCAGTCACAGATGCAGAAGATAAAGAAGCTATCTACGCTTGGAAGACACAGTTGGTATTGAAGGCGAAGATAGGAGAGACGATGGCATTAGAGTTGGCTGAGAGTAGAGAGCACGTCACTAGTGCACTCCGGTATGTGAGAACTCTCGTGTCCCACATACCGTGCCAGTATCAGATTGAGGGTAGTCGTATGTTGAGCTTGTTGATTTACAGTCAGAGCTCCAAGCACTCGTTCATAGTATTTTCAGTGGAGAGACCGTTGGCTATAGGATTAATCAGCTTACAGTCATGTCAACATTGTTCGATGAAGCGACCAAGAGCAGAGGTGAACTTCAGTGTCAGATTACAGCTGGTGACGACATGCTGCACAGACACAGCATACTTCGGCAGAGTATCAGTGCTCCAGACAGTGATGTAGTTAACAATCTCGTTGAGGGATTGGTTGCTCGAGATCACAGCCAGTAGACTTCAGTTCCCGCCTCTCAAAATAGACATTAAACATAGGAGTTAAACTTGGTGTTACCTTTTCAAGTTAACTCGCTGTCACATCTCATGCATGTCTATTATGGGATTATCTATGTTCACTTGGAGTTGTATTTAGAGTTTACGTTAACTGATGGTAGTATTCCAGTTAACTTTGCTTTCAATAATGACGTGCATGCTTGCACATTGTCCACTTATATTAGTTGTACCGGTTAACTGATGGTAGCTTTCCAGTTAACTGTATAGTTTGCTTTATTAGGGTTTAGCAATAAATCTTGCATGCATTACAAGACTGTAGTTGACTCAAGCTGATTTTAGGGTTCCCTACACCTTTTGATGTCTATAAATAAGAGGTTTTGCTCATTTGTACATAACTTTTGCACGAGAGAGAAATATATGCTGTGCCTACCTTGCTTGTAATATTGCTCGTTCTGTATCTGTTCATGAGTATTTATTGTGATAATGAATTGTTATGCCACTTGGGTTTCATGCAATTATTATGGTGAATGCTTGCCTTAGTTAGATATAGTGGCTAGTTTGATGCGTAAATTGTAATGGGTAATGCTGATACTGTAATACAGTTCGTCTAGTTGGCTATCAGCACATTATTGTTTTGTGTATTGATAAACCTAGCCAGTTGAGCAAATGGTTATTGCTCCCACTTGCAACTGAAGTTGAAGTCTACGTACTTGGTTTTATAGGTGATGTGTGTGAGTAATAAGCTATTGAACAGATGAATACAAATTGCCACCTTGCCTTCCGCGTTGTGGTCGTACCCGGTTTGTAGTGTGATAAGGCTAACGCTTTAGTTTCCTCGTACTTTCGATATCTTGAAGGGGATTGGATAGTTTAAATTTGCTAGTTTTGTGTGTGAATGTAGTTAAGTCGAGAAACCAGAAAATGCCAGTTACCACCAGCGATTCCAGTTTATTGCAAACCTTGTGCCTCGCGGCTAAAGACAAAAACTGAGGAAGTAGTTGGTTTGCTTAAAGGCGCTTTTGTGAGCGGGGAGCTTCCCCTCCTAATTTGAAGAGCACTCATTGCGTAGTGTGCATAGCTGTTCGTACCAACTTGCACTCTAGAGGTGTTAGTTGTTACGCCAACACCCTATACTCTATATATTTTTCCCTTCTTACATATATTCCCTCATAGACACATTCTTATAGATATGTTCTTACATATACTTTGACATATATTCTTGCATACATCCTCGTTCTTCTATTATTCATATTTTTTCCTATACATATATCTATGAGATGGGACATGACCCCTATATCCTACCCCTACTCTAGATGGTATCTTTTCAATATTATGGTCCGCAAGCTCTTTGCACCAAGATGCAATAGGATTTTTTCAACGATGTTTGGACTATTGCCTTTCTTGCCAAAAATCATTCTTCTACACCTCCTATGCACCCTATGGATATTCATAATAGCTTTGCACATTGCAATACTAAAATAACCCCCTTACAATTTTTTCAAATTTTCACTAACACAACTTCACCCGTCAGCATTAGCAAAACCAAAACCAGCTGATGAAAGTAACCCTACACCAAGAATGTACACCAAGATCCCAATGACGGGAGAGGTGTGAGCATATGGCGCTGGGGATCGTTAGCCAAATCATTGAAATGCTGGAAATACAATGATTATGCAACTCGACCACTCATTCAGCGGGAGTAGGTTAATGGCTCAGCCAATCAACATTATGAGAATTACAAAGTGCACAAAAAGTAAAGTATGGGGGGCTTGCCGACCCCTTCCGCTTGTTCAACGGGCAGTACAATAAAGAAAAGTTGAAAGTAAAGATGGAGAGGTCTATCTCTTCCACAATCGTGGGGATACAATAGTAATTTGCAGAAATGTAAAAGAGCTAATCAGTACTACTAATTCAGAATTACAATATGAAGTATAATCTGCAAGAAGCCAAGTGTTATAGCTGTCCAAATCACTCCAAAATATTATTATATGCTCCTCCAAACTCCTCAAGCTCACAACTATGAAAAACAACACCAAAACCCAAACTTCAACAATCTGATATAAAAACTAGCAAACAAAAAACATAGACCAACAACTAGAAACCACTCCAAAATGCTCCTAACTCACCCAATACTCCTCCAAATAACATGAAACAAGATGTAAATGAGACTAGGGAGGATGGTGACCAAGACTAGGCACTGAAACTGCATCAAACTCCCAACAATGATTTAAACACACATCCCAAGGCAGCTACAAGCATGGTACGTCCTGGGAAGAAGGGTGACCTTCACTAGATAATTCATTACTTCATAATAAAGTCTGGAAACCAGC
>VDFB02337071.1:0-16146 GCA_007258455.2 Sequoia sempervirens | reverse complement strand
GCGTATTTTTAATGTTTTGCTCTTAATATTTTTGTTTTGTTTTGTAATGGTCTCATACACCATTGATAAGGTGTAAGGGGACCTTCTTGAAGCTTAGGTTTACTTTTGAATAAATTAGGAATCAATTTGTAGGCGTTTCCTGAAGTTCTGGCTGAAATTCGAAAACATAACTTGTGTTTTCAAACGAGTGATTTTTGGCCACTTTTGAGCTCGAGTTTTAAACCTAACTATTTTTTTTTGGTTTGGGGAGAAGGAGCCCGAAATTTTGAGCAGATGTGTGGTATTTTGATGATGGCAGTTGTGAAAAATAAGGAGGAACAAACATTTTTGTGGCCAAAAATCACGCCGGGCTTGAAAACACACTGTGTTTTCGAATTTCAGCCAAAACTTCAGGAAACGCCTACAAACTGATTCCTAATTTATTCAAAAGTAAACCTAAGCTTCAAGAAGGTCCCCTTACACCTTATCAATTGTGTATGAGACCATTACAAAACAAAACAAAAATATTAAGAGCAAAACATTAAAAATACGCTTGTATTCAAGTAGGTGCTCCTGCACCATTCTCCCCCTCTCAACACAAAGATGAAGAACTGGAAGGTGGTATCAGTTTCAGGTCAATGCCAAGCTTCTTGAATTGATCCTCTTGTACCCATGTAGCCTCTGAGTTAGGTTTGCTCTTCCACTTGATAAGGTGCTCCATGTATACCTTATTCCTTGTTGCTTTCTTCACCCTGGACTCCAAGACCTTCTCTGCCTGAGCTTTCTCTTGACTTGAAATGGGTATATTACTGATATCCTGAAAGATTTCCTGACTGTTCTGAAAGTCATCATTGACTGTACCCTTGTACCCAATCAAATCAGCAACGTTGAAGACTGGAGATATACCCAAATCCGATGGAAGTTCCACCTTGTATGCATTCTTTCCATACTTAGCTATCACCTTGCATGGTCCTACCCGTTTCATTTGCAACTTGGTGGACATTCCCTTCTGCAATCTGGATTTGTTGAGGTGAACCATCACATAATCACCCACCTGGAACTGCACATCTCTTCTTGTCTCATCAACTTTTCTTCAACTTTTGTGTTGCTGCTGTGATTGTCCTCTTAACCTGCTCATGAATCTCCTTCATGGTTTGAGTGAAGTCTTCTGCATGTCCACTCCTATTCTCCATTGTTCCAAGGTCTCTGAGCTCAAAAACTCCTCGTGGATGCATTCCATACACAACTTCAAATGGGATTTTTCCTGTAGTTCTGTTCACACTGTCATTATATGCATATTCCGCTTGGGAAATCACCATATCCCAGGTTTGTCCATATTCCTTTGTCAAGCACCTCAATAGGTTACCTAACACTCTGTTAACCACCTCGGTTTGACCATCGGTCTGAGGATGGTAAGCTGATCCAAATGATAAATTAGTTCCCAATCTGCTCCATAGTGTTTTCCAGAAATGACTCATGAATTTTACATCCCTATCGGAGACAATGCTCAATGGCAATCCATGGATTCTCACAACTTCCCTGAAAAAGAGATGGGCAATATAGCTTGCATCATGTGTAGTTTTGCAAGGAATAAAGTGACTCATCTTGCTAAATCTGTCCACAACTACAAAAACACTATCAAAACCAGATTTAGTCTTGGGAAGACCCACCACAAAATCCATACTCACACACTCCCATGGTCTGTTCGGAATAGGCAAAGGCTGATATAACCCAGCATTGCTAGCTCCCCCTTTTGCTTTCATGCAAACAACACATTGGTCGACATACTTTCTGACATCTCGTGCTAACTTAGGCCAATAGTACAACCTTTGTACCAGCTCTAAAGTTTTGTTAATACCAAAATGTCCACTAAGACTGCCATTGTGTTTCTCTTGGATCAGATTTTCTCTCATTGATCCTCTTGGGACACATAACAGATTGCCCTTGAATAACAACCCATTTTGCAATGTATACTCAGCATATTGACTGTGAAAATTATTTGCAAAGTCTGAACATACCTTGTAGGCTTCGGAAAAGTCTTCGTCATCACCATAGAGATCCTTAAAACTTTCCAATCCTATGCTTTTTAGCTGTATCTCTTGGACTGTCAACATCCTCCTGCTTAATGCATCTGCCACTTTGTTTTGCTGTCCCTTCTTATGCTTAATGGTAAATGTGAAAGCTTGAATGTACTCCATCCATTTCAAGTGCCTATTGCTTAACTTCTCCTGGGTATTGATATAACTAAGTGCTTGGTTATCCGTGAAGACCACAAACTCTTTGGGCAGCAAATAATGTCTCCATTTCCTAAGGGACTGCACTAAAGCATAAAGTTCCAGGTCATAGGTGGAGTATTTTTGCTTAGCTTCATTAAGTTTTTCACTAAAGAAGGCTACAGGCCTACCTTCTTGACTAAGTACTACTCCTACTACTACTCCACTTGCATCACACTCAACTGTAAACAATTTATCAAAACTAGGCAATAACAAGATAGGTTGTGTTGCCACTTCTTTTTTCAACTTTTCAAACCCTTTATCAGCCTCTAAAGTCCACTTAAACTTTGTTTTCTAACCACCCTTGATTGTATCTAACACTGGTGCACATATACCACTAAAATTCCTTATAAACTTCCTATAGAACTGAGCCAAACCATGGAAACTCCTTACCTCAGTTGATGTGGTTGGTGTAGGCCAGTTTAGGATAGCTTCCACCTTACTTGGATCCATCTTCAGCGTTCCTTGAGATACCACAAAGCCTAGATACACAAGCTCTTGTTTGAAGAACTCACACTTCTCAAGGTTGATTGCCAACTGTTCTTCTTGCAACCTTTTGAGTACCATCTCTACATGCTTCAAATGCTCTTCTGCTGTCTTACTGAAAATCAGTATGTCATCCAAGTAAACTACCACAAAAATCCCTGTGAAATCTTTAAGCACCTCATTCATTAGTCTCATGAACGTGCTAGGGGCATTCGAGAGGCCAAATGGCATCACTTTCCACTCATACAAACCATCATTTGTCTTAAAAGTTGTCTTCCATTCATCACCTTCCTTAATTTGATTTGGTGATACCCGCTCTTAAGATCTAGCTTAGTGTAGAATTTTGCACCTCCAAGGCAATCCAATAAATCTTCAATCCTAGGTATTGGAAATCTATACCTAATTGTGATTCTATTAATTGCTCTAGAATCAGTACAAAGTCTCCATTTACCTCCTTTTTTTGTTGCCAAAACAACTGGGACTGCACATGGACTAATACTCTTTTGAATCAGACCTTGACTCAGCAACTCTTCCACTTGTCTTGCCACCTCTTTGTTCTGCTCAGGGGTCAGTTTGTAAGCTGCTTTGTTAGGCAATGAGGCTCCAAGTATGAAGTCAATTTGATGACTTATTGCTCTCTTGGGTGGTAGAGTTGATGGTGTTCCATCACTCACTATGCTCTTGTATTTGTCAAGCAAGTTTTGGACTGCTGCTAGTAACACTGTCCTTTCAGCCTTTTCCTCTTCTTTGGGCTGCATCATAATCACATACCCTTCATTCCCTTGGTGTAGGTCCTTGATGAACTCTTTACCACTGCTCAACATAATGTTTGGAACCTTGGATTGCCCTTCATCTTCCTCAACCAATGATTGTAGCTTGAAAGTTTTTCCATCCTTCGTGAACTCAATGGTATTTTCCTTTCCATGATAAACAACACCTCTATCATATTGCCATGGCCTGCCAAGAAGAAGATGGCATGCATCCATGGGTAGTATATCACAAATCAGCTTGTCTTTGTAGCCTCCAATCGAAAATTCCACTGTAACCTGCTCATTCACTAAGACACTTTGCCCTTTGTTCAACCATGTGACTTTGTAGGGATTGGCATGAGGTACCTTCTGCAATTTTAACTTATTTACTGCCTCCTCAGATATTATATTGTCCGTAGAACCAGAATCTACAATAACCTTGCATACCTTTCCCAATATCTTGCACCTTGCTCTAAACAAAGCTCTCCTTTGCTTGGGTTCTTCCTTGACCGGTTGTCTGATCAGCACTCTATTAAACATCAGACTTTCACCTACTTCTGATTCAATATGACTGATCTCAGGTGTTTTTACACTCACGGTGTCCTCTTGTGCATAAGCTACTCTTTTCTCGTTGCTAGATGAAGCTTTCTCTGGGCACCTATAAGCTGGATGGCCTAGCTGGTTGCAGTTGTAACACTTCATGGTGGCAAAGTAGGAGTTACTTCTGCCTGCTCCTCTTCCTCTGTTTGAACCTCCTTGAGGTCCTCTTCCTCTATTAAATCCTCCTCTTGATGAGGTTTCACCTCCATGCTCGGTAAGCTTTGATTCACCTTGGTTTCTTTGGTCACCACCTCTTCCTTGGTAACCTCCACGCTGTCCTTTTTGATCTCTGCCTCTTCCTCTGCCCTTAGAGGACTGATCATGCTTCCTTTTATTCCTCTCTTCAATCTTGATAGCTAGCTGATAACATTGGTGGACTGTCTTGGGGCTGAGCAAAGCCATCTCTTCCTGTATATTCCACTTCAATCCATTTAGGTATCTAGCCACTTTTAGGCTCTCATCTTCTGCCACATTCGATCTCAAACAAAGCTTCTGAAACTCTTCTGTGTAGGTGTTTACATCTAGGTCTTTTTGTCTTAAACTCTGCCTCTTCTTGTGGAGTTGAATTTCATAATCCTCTGGCATATAGGCTTCTTTCATTTTAGCAACCATTCCTTTCCAGGTTGATATAGGTTGCTTACCTTGTTTCTCCCTTTCAGTCTGGACAAACTTCCACCAAGTTAATGCTGATCCTCTCAACCTTGACTTTGCAACCTTCACCTTCTGTGCTTCTGTAACTCCATCACATTCGAAGTGGTTCTCCATTCCTTCTATCCAGTCCATGACTAAGTCAGGTTCCATCTTTCCACTAAATAGTGGCACTCCTTCAAGTGATTTTCCACTCAAATCTTTTAATGCCTTCAAGAAAGGCTCCTCCTTCAAGACGGGGTCAGGTTCAGGGGTCTTATCTTCCTCTGCAACCTCTTCTTCTTTCGGAATTCTTCCTTCAAACTGTGCACTCCTCACTGCTGCCTCAAGTTGAGCTATTCTTTCCCTCAATTGCTTATTGTCTTCTTCCTGCTCTTCAACCATCTTTGCCAGTTCTGCATTGGTCACCATGGTGGAAGTATCACTTGATTCTATGTCTGACATGCAAGATTCCTTTCCCAAATCTTTAGCTACGCTCTGATACCAATCTGATAGAACAAGGGTTGATTGAGAAAATACTATCTCATTGCTTTGAGTTCTTGATCTGAGAACTCCTAAGGTGTTAAGTCTTTCACCCTACAACCTATAGGTCCTCTACCTTTGAGGCACCCCCGGTTCACTTTATCAACCCTGCTATCATTGCAATCTGCTGCTAAAAAACATTATTTGGTACTCTTTCTTCCACTTGCACTATCTAGCCTTTTATTCCTCAAAAGACCAGTCACTCCTCCATTCTGCCAACGTTGTTACAGGGGTGTGTGGCACTTTCCAAAGTCTCCAAAGTCATCTTTTCCAATGCTTAAACAATCACCAAGCTTCTGTTCTCCATTGGTTTCCTAAAAAATAGAGTTCTTGGTTCTTGGGCAGGCTACAAGCCTCAAACCCTTTTAGCCATCTCAACTCAAAGGACAAGGCTAGAACTCTTCTATTCCCTCTAATTGTGCCAATCTTTTTATTGTTTCTCTGGCTCTTTTCCCAAGCTCTGACAGCTTCTTTGGAGATGGATGCCTTTCTCTGCCCGTACAGGGGAAAAATCCAACCTAGGGTAACCTAGGGTTTCTTAAGGCTCTTCATTGGCCTATTCTGCCTTTTCTGACCACAAAAGCATTAAAGAAACTTTTGGTTACTGTTCCACACCTCCTTAGCACTGTCTGCAATCACAATACAAATCAGATTTTAAAAATACCACCCCTGCCATGTTGGGATTTTGCTCTCTTGACTGTATTTTCTAGCCGGGTTCCCAACTCGCCTAGAAACAGTCCTCCAACTTGCAAAAGGAAACTCTAATGACTACTTTATGTACACTATTTACATGTTTGGAGCCTAGCATTGCTTCCCCTGCGTCCATACTGCCTGGTGTGAGCAGAAACAACACTAACACTCCATGTTTCTGGTTTATTTCACCAGTCAAAAACAGAAATAAAGAAAAACAGATTTAACAAAATACAAAAAGCGATGGAAAAACTGTTTAAAGATCCAAAAATAGAACTTTACAAAGATGATTTACATGCCATAGAAACTAAGAAAAGACTTATTCCATTTCAAATATTACTGCCACGCCAACAAAAACAGAAAAACCAGATCTGTTCACAAAAAAAATGTTTGTTCCTCCTTATTTTTCACAACTTCCATCATCAAAATACCACACATCTGCTCAAAATGTCGGTCTTCTTCTCCCCAAACCGAAAAAAAACAGTTAGGTTTAAACTCGAGCTCAAAAGTGGCCAAAAATCACACGTTTGAAAACACACTGTGTTTTCGAATTTCAGCCAAAACTTCAGGAAACGCCTACAAACTGATTCCTAATTTATTCAAAAGTAAACCTAAGCTTCAAGAAGGTCCCCTTACACCTTATCAATTGTGTATGAGACCATTACAAAACAAAACAAAAATATTAAGAGCAAAACATTAAAAATACGCTTGTATTCAAGTAGGTACCCGCACTGTATAAGAAACAAATACACTTGCAGATTTTTGTGTTGTTTCAAACAATTTATAAGTTGAATTTTTAGATTGTTGGTAATTGTGGTTGAGTGTTGAATTCCCTACTTCATCAATAGTATCAGAGGTAGTGTTCATGAGTGTGCAAGAAACAACACCGATTAGAAGTAGTTTGCACTAGGACATGTGGTGATGTGTGTGTAAACAGATCGCTGAATGTGAGGCAGTTTACATGTGAAGGACTTAAGGATTTAAAAATTTGTGTTGGAGTTTTGTGAGGCCTTGAAAAATCCAAAGAAGAAAGGAAAGACTTTTGTCATGGCTGTGTATGTAGGTGAACATGAAGGAGAAAATATTCCAGAAGTATGTTTTGAAGATAATGTGAAGGAAGACAGTGAGATTGTAGCGGAGGATGAGAAGCCAAAATAAAGTGTAATTTTAAGGAGGGAAATGATGTTGTAGTAGTAGATGAGTGTCCTTTGGAGGACTTAAAGGCATTGGAAAATTAAATTGCAGCTGAGAGTGAAGGTGAGAAGATGGATGTTGCAATGAAGAATGGGGAAAAAGATGTTGGGACAATGAACAAGAATAAGGTAAATTTTAATTTTGAATTTATTTGTGATGATTCTATACCTTCTTTGGTGAGAGTAGAAGATGATTTAAAGCAAGAAGAGAGCATGCAAATGTATATTTTTAATTTCCATGGAGTGGTAATTGTAGATTTATCTAAGGATGCAACATATTTTGATTGCTATTTGGATAACACATATTTGCATGTAGAAGTTGTAGAGGATATTATAGGTGAAATTTAGTGGAGGTGGTTGGTCAGTGGTGGGTCAAATATCATAAAATAAGAGAGGAGAATGTGTGGTATTATGCGGATGAGGATGGTACATGGTGGATACAAGTCCACAAGAGGAGAGAAGAATGGAGTGTAGAGTTGTTAGAGGAGGAGGTTGCTTGTTCCAGCTAAGTGTTGAATGAGGAGAAATAAAACTCAATTTCAGGTACCAAATTTAGTGATGGAGTTTGTTGAGGATTTATTACAATCTAAAAGGGTGGCACTACCACTCAACTCCATTTTGTGAATCCATGTTCACAAAATTTTTCCTACCCCAAGTGTTTGATGTAGGGGCATCTAGGGGTACTAGCAATCTTGCATCACCAAAAATATTACTAATTTATTTTTGTTTTTTTCAATAAAGGCTAAGGTGTGTGGAAAATAAATATTTTAATTTGCAATAATGTGATTTTCCCTTGTGGTGATATGTAAATGCAATTTTTCGAGGAAATATGCCAAGGTAAATGTGTCCAAGGCATTTAAATTGGAATATTCTCTTTGAGGTGTCCATTTCAATGTGGGGACCACTTGGTGTGCATGTTCATGCATGATCAAGTGCATGTTTTGCATGCATTTGAATGTTTGAGCCACTATCTTTGTATGTTGGTGCATGTTCATATTTGGAGCCGTCGTGGCCACTGAAGATCAATGAAGATGCTAGAATTGACCAAATTGGATTGGCTATGATTTAGGTTCTCATGTTAAGGCCATGTGATCATTGATTAATTTTATTGTTTTATAATTATTTCTCCAAATTGGGCATGGTTTTTTAAGGAGGTGTTTTTCTTGTAGTTTTTCTCATTCACAAATCTATATATTCATGCCTTGTCATTTGAGAATATGGCTTTGGAGTTTTTGCAGGTTGAGATGGGGAGATGTTGCTAGATTAAAGAGATTATTTAAAGACCGCATTGTTGTAGATTTCTATTTGCATAAAAGTTCATGTTTTTGGGAGCTAGTGAGCTCCACATTTTAAGAGATAGTGAGCTAGTGAAGTCCTTGTTAAGGGATATTGAGAGATTCAGTAGAAGAAGGGTTGAAAGAGACCAAGAAGATGTTATTTGTTGTATGTTTAAAGATGTTTGTATAAAAACAAACAAACTTGAAGGTTGTAAGTTTATTACAACAATGATTTCCATTAATGATTGCAGGTTGAAGGAGCTAGAATCTTGTGAAAGAAGACAAATTGAAGGAGATAATTTGTGTATTGAGATTTTTTATTGTAAATAAAATTTATTTCAATTATGTAATGGTTTTCATCAACCCTCATGGCTGCAATAACAATGTATTTTCAAAAATTATTTATTATTATGTAATTTCATGAGAATTTGTATATGAAACAAAGACACTTCTTGTAGATTTTTGTGTTGTTTCAAACAATTTATAAGTTGAATTTTCAAATCATTGGTAGTTGTGGTTGAGTGTTAGATTCCCTACTTCATCAGTGGTATCCGAGCTAGTGTTCGTGAGTGTGTAGGAAGAAGCACCGATTGGAAGCAGTTTGCACTAGGAACTGTAGTGATGTGTGTATGATTTGCGTGTAAATAGATTGTCGAGTGTGAGGTAGTTTACATGTGAAGGACTTAAATATTTAAATATTTTTTTGAGGCTTTGTGAGGCCTTGAAAATTCCAAAGAAGAAAGGCAAGAAGTTTTTCATAGTTGTGCATGTAGGTGAACATGAGGGAGAAAATATTGTAGAAGTATGTTTTGAGGGTAATGTGAAGTAAGATGGTGAGATTGTGGTGGAGGATGAGAAGCCAAAAGAAAGTGCAACAATCAAGGAGGAAAATGATGTTGCAACAGTAGATGAGTGTCCTTTGGAGGACTTAAAGGCATTGGAAAATGAAATTTCAGTTGAGAGTGAAGGTGAGAAGATGGATGTTGCAGTGAAGAATGGGGAAAAAGATGTTGGGACAACAAACAAGAATAAGGTAAATTTTATTTTTGAGTTTGTAGATACCTAAAATTGTCCTAGCCTATGAACTAGTATTTTAACACTAATATTTATCTTTCCCTAATGATTAAATAATGTCCAATTATTTAATTATTAAATAAATCATATTTTCAATATTAATTAAATGACTATGTTATTTAATTAATTCATTTCAATTAA
Source organism: Sequoia sempervirens (assembly GCA_007258455.2). Taxonomy (NCBI): domain Eukaryota; kingdom Viridiplantae; phylum Streptophyta; class Pinopsida; order Cupressales; family Cupressaceae; genus Sequoia; species Sequoia sempervirens. The sequence goes on along the minus strand of VDFB02337071.1, from coordinate 6,514 downwards.
TCTTCTTGATTAAATAAATACATTCTATTTATTTAATTATATCTTTAATTCAATTAATATCTTGATTAGTTAAATAAATCTTATTTATTTAATTATATCTTTAATTCTTTATTCTTCTTGATTAAATAAATAAATCCTATTTATTTAATTATATCTTTAATTAACATTCACTCACTCTTCCTAAATTAAGTAATTACTTTAATTATTTAATTATCCATATTCTCTCAACATTACCCATTCACCATGAATAAATAAAATATTTTATTTATTTATCTAATTTCCACTTGCACATTCCTCAAATAATTAATTATTGTTTCCTCATGCAAAAAGCTAACTTAACTTATTCTTCTAATATTAAATAATTATCTTTAATTATTTAATTGACATTTTTTGTCATGCATAAATTATCTAATTATTTAATTATCCTAATTTCCTTCAAAATATCTTGACTTAATTTATCTGAAACATCATCCATTAATAAATAAACTTTTATTTATGAATCAATCTTATCTTTGCACATTCCTCAAATAATTAATTATTATTTCTTAAATCATGCAAAAAGCAAACTCATCTTCTATCTCAAATTTATCTTGCACGTTCCTCCAATAATTAATTATATCATGTATTGTTTCCTCAAAACTTAATTGACATTCTCTCCCAGCTAACTGATATTGACTAACCACTCTTCTAATCAATCAATTCTCTTAACTCCCATTCAATCTAAGTCTTATGATCAATCAATTGACTTAGCTCTTCAATCAATATCTCATGCAACCAGTTAACTGGAATCCTGCAGCCACTTGTAGTCAGTTAACTAGGAAATCAATTCCTCTCATTCATTCTCATCCTTTGATCTTAAATCAACACCTCTTAATCAAGTCCGTTGATTCAATTTCTTAAAAAATATAAAATAACCCTCATCCCTCTCATAATTCATCTGGAAATTTTTTAGAAAGGTCATGTCAGATTGACTATTGAAGCAAATTGAGCAAACATATACTTACATTTCTAGATTATTGTTGTTATCATGCTTTTGCAATTGTGGAGGCTTTGTGTTGAATCAAGTAACCCAACATCCATCTTCAACATGAATACACTCAACCATGGGATGGTATGATTGTAGTTTTTTGAATTCATTGTGTTTAATTCGTTTATGTTAACCTTGCTTGTTTGAATTTTTAAAGATTTGCAGTTGCATTTCATAGGTAAGTGGTTCTTGTTTTGAATTGATTTGAATTGATTTCATTATTACTAAATATGTTGATCCATATTCCCCTTACACAAATTGACATGCTTGGTTAATCTTTTGAGTGTTTTTTAAAGAATTTTGTAGGTTACAGCCAAGAATTCGATTAAAACCCGTCATATTATTTTAACCATAAAAAAATGGACGAACAAAATTTTGTAAAACTATTTCTGGGTTTTGTAGACCCCACTCTTAGCTTTTTGTTGTTTTTTACAGTTTTTAATTTCATGAAATAAAAAATTTATCGCAATTTTAGTTTTGTAGTGTTTTTTTAATTTTTTTTGTTGCTAACCTTTAAAAATTCACGTGTTTCATTCATCTCGAATAAATTTTACATGTTGAATTTTAGAAAAAGGTTTATGGGTTTTGCAAATCTCTATTTTATCTTTTCGAAACATTTGACAATTTTAAATTTCATTCAGATTTGAGAAAGTTGTTGCTACTTCAAAATGCTGCTATAATTGTAAAAAAATTAGAATAAAATTGTCAATCTTTTTTTTTTCATTTCTTTCTTATTCAGTAGAATAAGGATTTTCTTGTTACTAATATCTTTATTTTCATTTTGTTGAAAATAGAGGATTAACTTTCACATTTTCAATTTGGGCTGTAAAACGAATATCACATTTATTTTTGGTGCTTACTAATTGACGTGTATGCCTCACATTTCTTTTTTGGTGCACTAAAATTGAACAATACAACTTGAACGCTTTGTTTTGGTGCATTAAAATTTACCTACAATCTTCATATTTCATCTTGGTGCACTAAAATTGAACAAAACAATTTGAACACTTTGATTTGGTGTACTAAAATGAATTCATTTTTTTTGGTGCACTAAAATTGAACAAAACAACTTGAACACTTTGATTTGTTGCACTAAAATGAATTCATTTTGTCTTTGTGCACTTAAATTGAAGAAAACAACTTGAACACTTTGATTTGGTGCACTAAAATTGGACAATACAACTTGAATGCTTTGATTTGGTGCTTTATAATAAATTCATTTTCTCTTGGTGCACTAAAATTGAACAAAATAATTTGAACACTTTGATTTGGTGCACTAAAATTGGATAATATAACTTGAACGCTTTGATTTGGTGCTTTAAAATGAATTCATTTTCTCTTGGTGCACTAAAACTGAACAAAACAACTTGAATACTTTGATTTGGTTCATTAAAATTTAACAACAATCTTCACATTTCATTTTGGGATATAAAATTGAATGTTTCATTTGGGCTTAGAATTTGATTGCAATGATAATAAATTGGTTTATGGAAATTTATATGAATGTTTTAAGTCTCAAATATTTGAAGTTGGTGCTTTTAAAAACATGATTGTTATCTATAAACACCTCATTTAGGCTTAAAATCATATTGCAATGAATTGTCCATTGTGTCTACCTTGATTGGCAAGCCAAGTGCATATCCTCCCCCCTGCATCTTTTGACGATCCTGGGCGACGAGAAACACATTGGGATCTTTTCATTTTTTACATCATTCCCTTTTAGATCGGGCCTGCCTATGAGACACATCCCAAAAGGAGAACTCAAAGGCAACCCAAAGTGGGTTTTCCCTCAAATTGCTATATAAATAAGTTAAGGCAGAAGCCAAGATTTAATTGATGATTACCTTGTCGAAAGTGCCATTCAAAAAGGGGAGGTTCCCAAGTGTTATATAGTTCCCCTAGTAGGATTGGTTAAAGCCTTAAGTGGTTTGTTGGATGTTCACAAGGCATCAAGCCCTTGAGCAATGACTAAACACCTTATTGCAGTTACCCACCTTATTGATTGACTGTGTATTGGAAACATTTTCAGTGCAAGGGATGCATACCACACCCTAAAGTTTTTACTCACCATATGAACTCCCTTGAGATGAGACAAAAATACCTGACTTAGCATAAACTACTTTTAGCTTTTCGGGGAAAGGGTGATTTAGGTTATCCTTCCATGCCAGAAGGCCCCTATCAACAACCACCACAAGATCAAAGCATGTACCAAGGAAATGTTTAAAATAAAACTCAATACATGTATCAAAAACAATACTATGATCCTAACATGTAATATCAATATAGATAATTGTCTACCCAAAAAACCTCAACACCAAACATACATTTCAACACCACCAAATGTCAATACCCAACATCAAACATATGTTCAACCAAAACAAAACACACCTTCAAAATCAAGCACCCAATCTTCCACAACACAACATTGGTGCATAACAACCTCCATCACAATATCAAACCTACACACCTCAACAACAACACAACATACCTCAATAAAAACACAACACACCTCAATAAAAACAACATACCCTCAATCCACAACACACCCACATCAGTCCTCAAGGACCCCATCCATCATCCTACACTCACAACATGTCCCAAGGGCCCTCATATATACAAACCCCACAATATAACACACAAAAAATTGTGGGGAAACAAGGTTATAACGTCTCTCCTTATAAAATGAACACACCAAGTGATGATGTAACCTTACAAATCCAAAATCTAAACCAAAGGATATCAAACATTCAAATTGGAAAATTGAAGAAGAGCTACGCTCGACAAGACATATGCCCATATCCCTTTGAATTGTCTATATCTATGATACCCTTCCCTAAGAACTTTGAAATACCAAAATTTGACAAATACAGGGGAAGACGAGATCTAATAGAACACATGCCAGAATTCTCGGTATCTTGCATGTATGTACAACACAATGACACCTATTTAATGAGGCTTTTCCCACAAACTCTCATTGGTGCTGCTATTGAGTGGTTCTCTCATCTACCTCTTGGTATTAAAATTTTTGATGAGTTGTTAGATAAATTTGTTAACCACTTCTCACACAACATAGAGCAAGACATAATGGTCCCCGACCTATAAAAAATTAAACAAAGCCAAGGTGAATCATTTTTTTCATATCTATAGAGATGGAGAAACAAGGCTAGTAAATGTATGTGGCCCATTCTCGAGAAACAACTTGTGGAAATATTTTTTGCTAACATTCAAGTAGATATTAGCTACCAACTCACTATGTTGTTCCCTAGTAGTTTTGAAGAAACCATAGAAAAGGGTTTACTCATCAAAAGAGCTCTCATAGCAAGAGGAGTCATTAAACTCTATAACAATATATACCAACCTTCTAGTTCTAATGAAAAACTTAAGCTATGGGAAAAAATAAGAACGTTACCAACGATGGAGTGGTTGATGCAAAATTTGTGCGAAATGTACTACCTCATAGCAATCCACAAAATAATGTCCAACAAGCTCAAGTGAGCTATCCTCAAAACACACAAAATAACCAGCTTACACATCCATAGAATAACTAGAAAAATAACTAAAAAAAAAATCAAGGTTAGGATATTCAAAGAGGGCCGCCAAGGCAAAATAATTAAACTAGGAGAAAATTCACTTCATTGGGAGAAACTCTTGAGATAGTTATGTGTAAACTCATCTGAAAGAACCTTATTAGGCTTCCTAATCTTGATAAAACAACTTATGATGAGCCAAATTTAAACCCCCTTGGTACAATGAGAATGATTGATGTGAATTCCATAAGATCAAGGGCCATACAACAAATAACTACATGAGACTTAAAAACATTGTACAAGAATTGATAGAAAAAGGAGAGGTCAAAATTGAACATCATCTTGGGCCCTCTGGTAATAGAGACATGGGAATATACAAGGATCCAATCCTCAATCATTTTAGGGGAAATGAAAAAGGTAAGGGATAAGATAATCAAAAAGCTAACTTCACCTACGATGAAGTCATTGGAACCATCTGTCAAGTTGATCAAAATATCAATTTCATGACCATACTAGGAAAAAGAACCAAATGTAATGTGACTACAAGAAGAGGAAAAGCCACGATCCAAGGAGCCCCACTTCCAACCAAAGTCACAATTAAGACTTCCACTGAATACAATATTGTTGACCAATTGAAGAAAACTCTAGCATTAATCTCTATCCTTGAGCTTTTAAAGTTATCACCAACACATAAAGAGATCCTAGAGAAATCTCTCATTCAATCTTCACATCTTAATGATCTTAACATTGATCAATTTCAAGTTGTTGGTACCCATCACTTCACTCATCACTTGGTCTTTTTCCTAAAAAAGACCTTCCCCAAAGAGCCTTTCATAATCAAGCTTTGTATCTTGAGGTTTGTGCCCATTCTATACACCTAAAAATGGTCTGGATAATCTAATTAGTTAAATACGATTTATTTAATTAATTAACCTTAAATTCCTCTACTATTGAATAAATAGAAATATTTATTTATATAGTTCACATTTTAATTCTTCTAATTCTTCTATTATTTCATCTTAATTAAATAAACAAGTTCATATACTTCGTTTCATTTAATTATTCATTTTCTTCCATATTTAATTTAATAAATAGAATTTTATAGTTTGTTTTATTAAATTTAATATCTTATTTCTTCCTAAATTTGAATAAATCTAAATATTCAAATATATTCATATTTCTATAGCTCATCATATTTTACCTACCAAATTAGATATAAAACATCTAATTTAATTCAACTGGCATTCACGGGAAAGCTATGGAGACAAATTGGAGACAAATTGGAAATCAATTTGTCAATCCCGTTCCTCTGATTCTTCCTATCCCTTGGCAAGATATTTTTATGGGGAGGAACCATTCCCATATTCTTCTTAGGCTTCTTCATCCTTCACCATTGAATCCTCCAGATCAAATCCTAACCTTTGCCTTGCTGCCACATCATAGGATGCTGCCATGAATCTATATATACAACCTTCTGAAACAGGAAAAGGATCCCAATTTTGTGCAATCTTACTCTGTAGAAATAACAATCAATCATTCAAGCATTTAACAATTATTATTTAGAAATAGCTATTAGTAGAATCATAATCATGGCATTCCATTTAGATTCATCATAGTTTATAGTAGCTTCATTTATCTATTTTATGTCATTTGCATCAAAAGCATTTCATCATTGCACTTAGAAATAGAATCATACAGATTTAGCATCATAATCATAATCATCCCATTCTCTAGATTGGCATTTTAACAATCACAGTGCTAACAAGATCCGAGAGCCCTATGTGATTTAATAAATCTTTGGAAATAGGGAACAATGAGATGCTTTCAAGAGTTTTCTTGTATTTTAATTTTGTTTAATTGATTGATTCTCTTGATATAATGTTTCATTAATAAGTGTTTTTAGTTTAATTATTCCAAACTTACATTTTGGCACCTACCGTGGGGCCCTAACCCCATGTTT
>VDFB02337070.1:84083-152935 GCA_007258455.2 Sequoia sempervirens | reverse complement strand
CAAAATATAATAAATTTGGGTGTTAGTGCCAAAATAGAATTTCCTCAAACAATTTTGATAAATTTTCACTGCAAGTGCAAACTGTCCTTGTGCAAAGTAAAGATGCCCTAGATTTACCCACACATCAGGCATCTGAACAAAGATGTTTTGTGCAACAACTTCTTGTACCCATGTAAATATTTCCTTTGCAATGTCAAATTGACCCCTTTCAACAAGCACAATGGCTACCCCATTTGCAACATAAACATTTCCTAGTCTATGTGCCAGTACTTTACAATGGCTGCCCCATTTGTAGCATAAACATTTCCTATTCTCTGTGCCAACACTTTACAATGGCTATCGCATTTGTAGCATAAACATTTTCACTGCAAGCAAAAACTATCCTTGTGCAAAGTAAACATGTGCTAGATTTACCCACACATCAGGAATTTGAACAAAGATGTTTCCTGCAACAACTTCTTGTATAAAAATTTCCTTTTCAATATCAAATTGACCCCTTTCGGCTAGCACAATGTCTGCCCCATTTATATAATAAACATTTCTTGGTCTCTGTGCCAACACTTAAGTGGCCTCTTTTATGACATTAAGATCGTCTCGAGTTATTATTATACTCCTATTTCCAAGAGAAAAATCCCAAAGGCCCATGGGAAATGAATGATGAGCATTTTAGTTTCAACTTGGTTTCATTTTGAAAAGTGGACATTACGTTGTACAAGATTTTTTTTAACATCATAATAATTTAATCCACCTATTAGGGACTGTAAAATAAAAATAGACGAATTAATCCATTTTCAATTATAGGTTCTTTTAATCTAGAATCTGATAGAAAGATAAAGCATAATACATTGAAGGACACAAAAAAAATTCTAAAATAAAGACTAAAATAGGTTGCCCATGAAAAAAAAGAAAGAGGAAAAAATGAAAAGATAACATATAGATGATTCATTTGAGGTTTTTGATAAGATCTCATTTAACTATGTCAAATGGATTTGAAAGGGACAAAATATATTTGATTCACTAAAATTTTGAGGTAGCCTATCCATCATCATTGTATGTATCATCTTCTCTTGGAATCTTTTTCTACAATGCACCAAGCCTATAATTGATTAGGGATGCACTTAAGGTGGATAAAAACTCATTAAATGCTTTATGTATGCTTAGAAACATGGAATTGAAAATAGATGATTGGCATAAAGCAAAAGAAACAATTAAAGTAGAACGCCAACTTGTCTTGGCTGATGAAGCAAAATGAAAATTTGATGAAGAATGAAGGATTTTGATGGAAGGACAAAGAGGAGAACTTTGGTAGGTGAATTACAGCAAGAGAGGAAATTTGAACATGTGAAGGAATTATGGAAGAGTAGGAGTGTAGGGCCGGGGATGATAGCTGATGATGAGTTGAGTCAATGAGAAGAAACAAAAAGTAAAAGAAGAAAAAGAAGGATAAGGACCACAAGGCTTATGATTCTTATATGGGAGGAACTTTGATGTTTCCATGGAAGATGAGGAAAATTATATGAGTCATAAGTGTTGTCGCGGAGTTTTACTTGAAAGCCGAGACCCTCTCTTTGCTTTCACTTTTTGGTTGGGCCCTTGTTATGTTGAGGTTTTGTTACCTTTGCATGTGATTGAATACTTATCTTATTCATACAAATTCCCCCCTTCTAGGAAGCACTTTGAAAATCTAATGTTTTGGGCAATTTTTGGGTTTTTGGCTGCTTTCGGGAAAATCCACTCCTGGCGAAATTCCCCAGATATTCTCTAAACCCGGTTCTATTTGTTTGCACTGTGGTTCAGAAATTCCTGACCTTTGCGGAATTCTGTGCTGGTTGGAGTTCTTCGAATATCTGTCCTCTTGTCATATTTTCGGGTTTTGTCTGGATGTCTTGTCGATTGCATTAATGTCATTTGTACGATTTGTGAGGGATGTATTTAGTTGATCTTTGGGGATTTTCTTGCCATTGTGCTTTATCATGTGTGTTCAACTGAGTTGAGGAGCTTAATCTTGAGGTGTTTGACTCGATTTGGAGTGTTGGGTTTGCAAATTGTTGGATTTGGTGGTGATTTCCTGGGCATTATCGTTGTTGTCCTTTGTTGAGCTCCAATAAACTGTCATTTGTTATTGCTGAAATTGATTTCCACTTCATCAAATGGTATGTACATGTTGCCTTGCTTTTAATTGATGAATGTGAGTGGTCCTCTGGCATTCTAGATTTGCTTGGAGTCTGAATTCCTGTATGTTTGGGCATTTCATGGCTTGGGTTGCTTGATATAGTCTGATTTGTGGTTTCCCAAGTAAGTTTCGAGTTTGTTCTTTCATTCACATCAGAAGTTAGCTTGCTGGTGGGGTGTAAATAATCTTTTGTGAGAACCTAGCAATTGAGTTAACCTAAAACCCAAGCTTTCCCTATGTTTTTAATGGCGGATCTTTAGGGTTTCACGCCTAGGGCATCACCATTTCCTTTCGATTTGCTTTAAGAGGAACCTTAAGTTCAAATAAAAATAGTAGAGGTTCAAATCAAACTTGTTGCAAGCCCAAATTCCTCAAATTTGTGATCATTCGATCAATTTGAGCAAGATCATGAGAAAACGTCGATATTTGGGTTTTCCTTCAGTTTCGAGATTTTCCTTCACTGGCGGATTTCCCCGATTTTCCTAGTCCTCTCTGTTTTCCCAAAATATGTTGAAATCTAGAGTCTTTCCTTCTTCGTGGATTTCTGTCACTTCCATATTTTCCCGAATTCTCCTTCGTCCCTTCGTTCTCCCAAAATTCATATGGCATTGTCGTTTTTGCGGAATTCTTGGGCGGATTTCCCTGGAACTTTGTTGAAAACGAAGGATGGAGAGATAGCATGGTGTGCTAACTGATAATTATACATTGTATGATCAATTTGAATTGTTTAAATATGTCTCATGTTGTTTCTTGGCTTATGATGATTTACTAAATGACTAATGGATGCTTTTCATGTTCATATCGTTGGAATCCATCTGGCTGGGAATTTTTCAAAATTTCTCTCTGGCTTGGATTCCACGGGATGACTTGAAACTCGAACTTTGATATGATCAATTTATATGAGAATTAATGACACCTTGCTTATCTGGGATTCATTTTGATGATGATTATGTTGTTTATGATTGATTTAACTTGGCTTTCATGTGATCTTTACTATGGTTTCTTTGTTAAGTGCGGGCTGAGTCAAGCAAGGCAGTGACAAGTGGAGCTAGAAGTAAAGTGATGGATCCAAGTACAGAAGGGTCTTCTGTGTTTGAAGTAGAAAGAATCAAAATGGACATCAAGAGTAGAATTCCGGAGAGAAAACTTACTTCTGTCTGGTCGGAGGTAATTGATACAAATGTTGGACTATGGGAATATGAGGAGTTCAAGACCAAGATGGTAGAGCAGAACCTTTCTTTGTTGGCTAGAAGAACATTGGAATCAAGATTGGCGCATGTGGCTAGATTCCCTCCCACAATGCGATGTTATGAATTGGTTCTTGAGTGTGTCAGGCACTATGATAAGGGTACACAGAGGATAGTTGGCCCTCAAGGGAGAATTGTAGAAAATTTGAATCCTGTGTCCATAGCCCAGACCTTTGACATGCCAGACAGATCTCATGTGGTGGCTTTTGATATGGATATGGCAAGGAAATTCTATGAGGAGGATATTATCAAGTCTCAGCATGTCATCAACTCATGGTTGGAGAAGCCTAAGTCTCACTACTCCAAGCTTCCCAAATAGCTATTCAGAGAAATATTCAAGGAGTACTATGATGCTATCACTCTTCTTAGCAGGGTGGTAGGGTCAAAGAGTGCTAGAATGTTTGAAATTGGATGCTCCATGTCATTGTGAGGATGGAGCAAAATATTAACTATCATTGGGCAGGTGTTATAAGTGCTATGATTCATGAGAATATGTGCAATGTATTGCAAACAAATACCTTCACAATGACTTCCTACTTAGTCTATGTGCTTGCAAGATTCCATCCATATAAGGGGCTAAGTACAAGAGGTGTGTTTGGGAAGGATGTGATCTATGAGGTTTATCCACAGCTGCATTTGGGCAACTTGAGCTACAGGATGGTGAATTATGCATTCACCATGTACATCACCAAATTATTGCAAGGTGTAGAGCATGTGAGGATATCTGACTAGGCCAAGGAACTAATCAAAAGGTATAGGGCTTGGTTCATATAGTTTGCCACTTTCTCATACATAAGGATAGATGGCTACAGAGGGCTGCATATCGACTTCCAAGGTACCCAACAGACCATATCATACTCTTGGAAGTCACGAGGAAAATTTGTGACTTTGATGCCATTGTGAAAAAGGATAAGCATAAGACTGGATTTGGTGGTGACTTCCCTTTGAGAATTTGAACTAGTGAGGCATGTCCTATTAATTCGGCCAGTGCTTCTAAGGAAGAAATGAGCACTCTTGGGTTATCCTTCCATTCCAAGAGGTCCAGGTTTGATAGAACTGGCGAAGCACAAAAGAAATCCAGCAGAGAATATAGCCATAAGGATGATATGGAAGACTATTGGGCCAATTGCAATGATGAATTTGATATTAGAAAGAAGAAGTTTTGCAGGTTGCCTGTTAACTTGGTTTGACTTTAAAATGTGAAGGCCATCCCAGATCAAGTTGAAAAGGATGGAGATCTGATCTAGGGCCATGCTTATGAGGCAGTGAAGGACAAGCCCGTTGGAGAAATAGACTAGTTAGAAGAGGAGAAAACAAAACTGGAACAACTTATGACTCCAGTCATTAAGTATACTAAGTTGTGGCTCAAGCATAAGATGTGGGAGCTGGAAAGTGAAGGTGTGCAATGCACCTATGATTTAATGAGAGACTTGGAGTCTCATTCCACTTCTGAGGAGTTAGCTAAGTAGGATCCTAAGGGTAAGGGAAAGGTGAGTTCTCCTTTCAAGATCAAAATTAAAGATGCTCAGGCCGAGGAAGAACAAGAAGCAAAAAAACAAAGGAAGCCAATTGCAAAGAAGAGGAAACATGCTTCAAGAACAAGAAAGTCAACAAAAGATGAAACTGAAAAAGAGGACAAGGAGGTTAGTGTCCCTATGTCGAAGAGAAGGAGAGTGGTGAGATTATCATAGAAGGAAAAGGAAAGCTCCAAGGCAGGAGAGGAAGTTGGCCCACCTGTGATAAATGTGGAGAGCTCAGGAGAAAGAACACAAGGAAATCAAGAACTCCTTCTCCCAAAGACAATATTCCAAGCAAGGATCTCCCTCCAGTCACGCCTGATGCAGAGCAACATGATGATATCCCTCCTTCTCATGAAGTTCACGATGATCCAGGTGAATCCAAGGAAGAAGAAGGTCACCAAGATACAAAAGGAGAAGAATTTCAAGAGGGTGAGCTCTTCAATGCTGAGGCATAAATAGAGAGGGCAATGCAGTCTCCCTTGGTAACATATGAGGATTCACCTGTTGGAACTGAAGAAGTTAGGCCTCCTCAAAGAGAGGAAGTACCAGTTAAGACTCCATCATCGATACATGAAGAAGAAGAGAATGATAAAGAGAAGGAGGATAAGGCTGAGGAGATTCCTTAGAAGCAGGATTTGATTGAAGATATGCCTAAGGACCAACGAGATGAAGTTGGACAAAGTAAAGCACAGTCAAAATCTATTGTTCTAGGTTGGTTGGATAGGGAATTGAAGAGCAAACATATTTTTGTGGATGATACCCCTCCCAATTGGGATGAGCTGTTGGTCAAAAATAGGAAAGGAAAAGGAAAAAATAAATCCAAGGTTATTTTGAGGATTGAAAGAGATGAGGCCAACAACGGGGTAGTCACATTGCTATCCTACTTGGATAAGAACAAAGATGATGTAACTGGAGAGTTATTTTTGTGCGTTTTTACATTGCTGAAAGCAGGGACCCCTTTTGCTTTTGCTTTTGGTTTTTTGGTCCTTGTTATGTTGAGGTTTTGTTACCTTTGCACATGCTTGAATGCTTATCTCATTCGTGCAAATGCCCCCCTTCTAGGAAGCACTTTGAAAATCTAATGTTTTGGGAAATTTTTGGGTTTTTGGCTACTTTCGGGAAAATCCACTCCTAGAAGAATTCCCCGGACATTCTCTAAACCCAGTTCTATTTTCTTGCACTATGGTTCAGAAATTCCTGACCTTCACAGAATTCTGTGTTGGTTGGATTTCTCTGAATATTCATCGTCCTATCGAATTTTTGGGTTTTGTCTGGATGTCTTGTCAATTGCATTAATGTCATTTGTACGATTTGTGAGGGATGTATTTAGTCGATATTTGGGGATTTTCTTGCCATTATGCTTTATCATTTGCATTCAATTGAGTTGAGGAGCTTAATCTTGAGGTGTTTGACTCGATTTGGAGCATCGGGTTTGAAAGTTGTTGAATTTGGTGGTGATTTCCTGGGCATTATCGTTGTTGTCCTTTGTTGAGCACCAATAAATAGTCATTTGTTATTGTTGAAATCGATCTCCAATTCATCAAATGGTATGTACATGTTGCCTTTCTTTTGATTAATGAATGTGAGTGGTCCTTTAGCATTCTAGGTTTGCTTGGAGTCTGAATTCTTGTATGTTTGGGCATTTTTTGGCTTGGGTTGCTTGATATAGTCTGATTTATGGTTTCCCGAGTAAGTTTTGAGTTCGTTCTTTCATTCACATCAGAAGGTAGCTTGCTGGTGGGGCATAAATAATCTTTTGTGAGAACCTAGCAGTTGAGTTAACCTGAACCCCAAGCTTTCCCTGTGTTTTCAATGGCGGATTTTTAGGGTTTTATGCCTAGGGCATCGTCATTTCCTCGTGATTTGCTTTCAAGTGAGCCTAGAATTCAAGGATGATCTGTGGGGGGCTCAAATCAAATCAATTTCTAGCCCAAGGTCCTCAAATTCATGATCATTCAATCAATTTGAGTGAAGCTATGAGAAAATGATGGTATTCGGCGTTTCAAGATCTTTGTGGAATTCCTCTCCTGGCGAAATTCCTCGACATTTCATTTTCTCCCTATTTTCCCAAAACTTGCAGTTTTCCAGAGTTTCATCTTCCTCGCGGATTTTCGTTCTATCCGAATTTTTCTGAAAATCCTTTGTCCTGTCGTTTTTCTAGAATTTGCAGACTATTGCTATTTTCGCGGAATTCCGTCCTAGGTGGAATTCTCTGAAACTTTGTTGAAAACAAAGGATTATGAGATGGCATGACTTATTAACTAAATTTTATGATTAATTTGAGCTATTTTAAGATGTCTCATGCTATTTCTTTGGTATGATAATGGATCAAATAGTCATCTTGGGGGATTTCATGTTTACTTCGCTAGAATTTGTTTGGCTGAGAATTTTCCAAAATTCCTCTCTGGCTTGGATTCCACGGGATGACTTGAAACCCAAACTTTGATATGATCAATTTTTATGAGAATTAATGACACCTTGCTTGTTTGGGATTCATTTTGATGATCATTATGTTGTTTATGATTGATTTAACTTGGCTTTCATGTGATCTTTAATATGGTTTCTTTGTTAAGTGTAGGTTGAGTCAAGCAAGGTAGTGACAAGTGGAGCTAGGAGTAAAGTGATGGATCCAAGTACAGAAGGGTCTTCTATGTCTGAAGTAGAAAGAATCAAAATGGAAATCAAGAGTAGAATTCCAGAGAGCAAGCTTACTTCTGTCTAGTCAGAGATAACTGATACAAATGTTGGACTATGGGAATATGAGGAGTTCAAGACCAGGATGGTAGAGCAAAACCTTCCTTTGCTAGCTAGAAGAACATTGGAATCAGAATTGGCGCATGTGGCTGGATTCCCTCCCATAGTGCATTGTTATGAATTGGTTCTTGAGTGTGCCAGGAACTACGATAAGGGTACATAGAGGATAGTTGGCCCTCAATGGAGAATTGTAGCAAATTTGAATCCTGTGTCCATAGCCCAGACCTTTGACATGCCAGATAGATCTCATGTGGTGGCTTTTGATATGGATATGGCAAGGAAATTCTATGAGGAGGATACTATCAAGTCTCAACAGGTCATCAACTCATGGTTGGAGAAGCCTAAGTATCACTACTCCAAGCTACCCAAACAACTATTCAAAGCAAAATTCAAGAAGGAGTACTATGATGCTATCACTCTTCTCAGCAGGGTGGTAGGGTCAAAGAGTGCTAGAATGTTTGAAAATTGGATGCTCCATGTCATCGTAAGGATGGAGAAGAATATTTAAATATCATTGGGAAGGTGTTATAAGTGCTATGATTCATGAGCAGATGTGAAATTTATTTCAAACAAAGACCTTCACAATGACTTCCTACTTAGTCTACACGCTGGCAAGATTCCATCCATACAAGGGGCTAAGTATAAGAGGTGTGTTTGGGCAGGATGTGATCTATGAGGTCTATCCACAGTTGCATTTGGGCAACTCAAGCTACAGGAGGGTGAATGATGAATTCACCATGTACATCACTAGATTATTGCAAGGTGTAGAGCATGTGAGGATATCTGACTAGGCCAAGGAACTAATTAAAAGGTATGGGGCTTGGTTCATATAGTTTCCCACCTTCTCATACATAAGGATAGATGGTTGTCAAAGGGCTCCATATTGACTTCCAAGGTACCCAACAGACCATATCATACTCTTGGAAGTCACAAGGAAAATTTGTGACTTTTATGCCATTGTGAAAAGGGATAAGCATAAGACTGGAGTTGGTGGTGACTTCCCTTTGAGGATAGGAACTAGTGAGGCATGTCCTATTAATTTGGCCAGTGCTTCTGAGGAAGAAATGAGCACTCTTGGGTTATCCTTCCATTCCAAGAGATCTAGGTTTGATAGAACTGGCGGAGCACAAAAGAAAGCCAACAAAGAATATAGCCACAAGGATGATATGGAAGACTATTGGGCCAATTGCAGTGATGAATTTGAGATTAGAAAGAAGAAGTTTTCTAGGCTGCCTGTTAACTTGGTCCAACTTTATAATGTGAAGGCCATCCTAGATCAAGTTGAAGAGGATGGAGATTTGATCTAGGGCCATGCTTATGAGGTAGTGAAGGACAAGCCAGTTGGAGAAATAAACTGGTTAGAAGAGGAGAAAATAGAATTGGAACAACTTATGACTCCAGTCATTAAGTATACTAAGTTGTGGCTTAAGCATAAGATGTGGGAGCTGGAAAGTGAAGGTGTGCAATGCACCTATGATTTAATGGGAGACTTGGAGTCTCATTCCACTTCTGAGGAGTTAGTTGAGTAAGATCCTAAGGGTAAGGGCAAGGTGAGTTCTCCTTTCAAGATAAAAATTAAAGATGCTCAGGCTGAGGAAGAATAGGAAGCAAAAAAACAAAGGAAGCCAATTGCAAAGAAGAGGAAACATGCTTCAAGAACGAGGAAGTCAACAAAAGATGAAACTAAAAAAGAGGACAAAGAGGTTAGTGTCCCTGTGCTGAAGAGAAGGAGAGTGGTGAGATTATCATAGAAGGAAAAGGAAAGCTCCAAGGCGGGGGAGGAAGTTGGCCCACCTATGATAAATGTGGAGAGCTTAGGAGAAAGGACACAAGTGTACATAAGGAAATCAAGAACTCCTTCTCCTAAAGACAGTGTGCCAAGCAAGGATCTCCCTCGAGTCACTCTTGATGCAGAGCAACATGATGATATCCCTCCTTCTCATGAAGCTCATGATGAACTAGGTGAATTCGAGGAAGAAGAAGGTCACCAAGATATAGAAGGAGAATAATTTCAAGAGGGTGAGCTCTTTAGTGCTGAGGCAGAAATAGAGAGGGTAATGTAGTCTCCCTTGGTAACATATGAGGATTCACTTGTTGGAACTTAAGAAGTTAGAACTCCTCAAAGAGAGGAAGTACTAGTTAAGACTCCATCACCGGTACATGAAGAAGAAGAGCAGGATAAAGAAAGGAGGATAAGGCTAAGGAGATTCCCGAGAAGCAAGATTTGAATGAAGATGAGCCTAAGGACCAACAAGATGAAGTTGGCAAGAGTAAAGCACAGTCAGAATCTATTGTTCCAGGTTGGTTAGATAGGGAATTGAAGAGGAAATATATTTTTGTGGATGACACCCCTCCCAATTGGAATGAGATGTTGGAAAACATAGGAAAGAGAAAAGGAAAGAAGAAAGCCAAGGTTATTTCTAGGATTGAAAGAGATGAGGCCAACAATAGGGTAGTCCACATTGATACTCATGCTTCGGATAAGAACAAAGATGATGTAACTGGAGAGGATTACAATGTACATACCATCAACCTTGGGCCTACTTCTATGGAGCAGGATATTGAAGATTATGAAGGCTCTAGTGTGGTGATCCTAGGCAGGTTGAGGAAAGAAGTGTAGACTAAGCAAGAACTGAAGAAGGAGAATGAGAAATTAAAGAAGTAATTGCAAGACTTGA
Organism: Sequoia sempervirens; assembly: GCA_007258455.2. Classification (NCBI taxonomy): domain Eukaryota; kingdom Viridiplantae; phylum Streptophyta; class Pinopsida; order Cupressales; family Cupressaceae; genus Sequoia; species Sequoia sempervirens. Next base: position 142,563 of record VDFB02337070.1, on the reverse strand, counting down.
TGAAGCCCTTGCAATCTATTAGCTCCTCATCTTCTGCTGCGAGTTTCCTACCACAAGATACCATAACAGAGTTGGAGAAGATGAAGACCACTACTCTTTCCATGACGAATTGGTTACAGGGGGTGCAAATTAAGGGGGATAATGCTATCAAAGACATCCTTTCAACTAGAGGAGATGCAATGAGGTTGATAAATTGGTTGAAAGATGTATTAGCTCAAGATAAGGAAGATACAGATCTCCTGCTGCAAAAGACAAAGACCATCATGGAGTATACTGAGGATAAGTTGGTGAGTGATGGAATTCTCCCTTCCTCCAGAGTAGTAGAACCTTGGGAGTGGTTTGAAGCTTTGCAAATAAGGAAAAAGGTTTTGAAGAAGGTACATAAGCAGAGGAAGAAAATTGAAGACACCCTGACATATATCTATAATAGATGCATTTCCTTCTTTGAAGTGATGACAGCGAGAAAGAAGTTTGCACCAAAGCATTTGAGCTTAGAATAGTTGAGAAAATGGTGGCGAGATGTATATTCTCCAATCAGCGAAGATCCAGTTATTAAACATCAGTTGGATAATGTGGCCACCTATATTGCAGTTATTGATAAAGATCAAACCAACAAGGTTGAGTGGGATAAGTTGGTGGAACAATTAAGGGAAAATATTAAATCTATTGAGAAGAGACTTTAGGATTTACCTCTACCACCTATAGCCAACTTGGATAGGGTACTTTTGATGGTGCATGATAGGGTGGAGCGAAATAAAGGTACAGGGGGAAGCAGTTAATGCAAGGCTACATCAAAATTTGTGCTTCCCATTATTTCTCCTCTTCCTTCACATGCATTGGACCAAATTTTGTTGAAGACCCCAGGCCAACCTGGATGGAGTGATCACATTTAATGCCCACTTTGTTCATTGATCAGCTCCTGGCAGGGGCTAGATGGTTTTCTTGGAGCAAGTGCTTGAGTATAGAAAGAGCTGGGGTAGAGGTTGGTTTTGTTTTCAAGCAGAAACAGTGTTGTGGGCTTAAATCTTTGGAATTGTTGCTACTTTGGGTAATTTAATGCAAAGTAGAAGACATTATTGATTTGGTGCCTTTCTTGTGTTGGAATTTTTATACGGCATGGTTGTGATTCTATATTTTGGATTGCTTAGAATTATTTGATAGATGTGTTAGGTATAATGTTAGATAAATTGATAGTGTTTATGATTTAGTACTTGAAGTGTTGTAGCAAGCTCTAGTCCATACTTTTCACAACCAACTGATTGTTAGTTGCTTTTCAAAGTTAGCCTAGACTTTCATATTCATTGGAAAAACTAGTTCAATTGTGAAGGGTTTATTCATTTAAATTGCAATAGGGTTGTTTTGAATGAATGTTCATGATCTAAAAATATTTAAGGCCTTAGAAGATTGCACTATTTCTATAAGATTGCAGATCCATCTGGGTCAGGTAGAAATCAGTTTCTGAGGGATTGGTCCATTTCAAGTGTTTGTCATTTGCATTGTTAATCTTAGGTTTAGTGTTAAATTTAGGAATCTCTTTGAAACCTTATATATTTGGTTATTTCATTTATCATCTGAGTTAGTTTTAGGATTGAAGTATCACCATATTGCTAGATCTGATAAACTAAAGGATTTAGTACTTGCTTGTAGTAAGGTCCCTTTGTGATTAATATTTTTTCACATTTATCATGAGTTGTTTATGCATTGTCAAGACGACATTAGAGACCTTGGGGTTATCTTTGCGAAGGCTGGCGATAGAGATTTACCTTTCAAGAGATAGAAGCATCATGTGCGTAGAGGTTATTGTGTGAAAACACCGTAACACCATGACTGCGGGTTGCTAATAACCGGCGGGTGGGATCTGACCTCATACAAATCTCCTGCCTCCACTATATCCATACTACCCTTCTTCAGCCAACCCTCTTGAATCCCTTTGTCCATCTCTAATTGTAGGGTGTCTCTCTCCACCTATATCCTATCTCTCTCTACTCATAGAGACTGTACCTTAGCCTCCAGTTCCTACACTCAGGTTTGTAATCTAGATAACTCCTCATCCCTATCCTTAGAACTACCCCTAATGACCACATCCTCAAAATCCTCTCTATCCATAATCCTCTCATAGAGGATCTGCTCCTCACCCATCTCCTCATCCTCTGGCTACTCCTTGTGTCCTCCCATATCCAAATCCATAGTAGCTGAAACTACTAACACCTCAAGCTCCTCTCTCTCACCCTCCTCTGCCTTGACCTATACATTAGACATGTCCTCCTCTTGTCAACCCTCCTCTCTCTCCTCTCTCCTCCTCCCTCTCCTCTCCTCTCCCTCCTCTTGGATAGGAGGAAGTGGTATCCTGCTCCTCCTCAACCTCCGTCAGACTCTCCTACCATCCCCTCCTCCCCTCCCATTGCCACCATCATCACCTACTCCATTGTCACCTCCATCGTCACCCTAACCTCCACCATCCCCTCAGCCTCCATCTCCTCTCCCTCAGCCTCCACCTCTCCTACCTCAAGGATCTCGTCATTATTTGAAAATTGGTGCAGGCTAATCTAGATCTGTCAAAGGGATAGGCCTATGTACCCTCTGCCATGCATCATAATCAAGAGTTGTCCCCACATCCACTGGTCCCCCTCTCCAACCCCATTGCTATGCCTGTAATTTATCAATGTCTTACATTGCTATGGTAGCTAAGATCATAGGACCCCATGGCATAACCTCCCTGGATGACTGAGCATACACTACTACTCGTTGAGGCACATCCTGCTGCTCCCTAAACTATCACATGATTTGACCTGGAAAATACATCTCAATAATATGAACTGATTGGATAGTATGCCTAATCAAATATCTCTCCTGATGGCACCAAGGTAGATGCTCACCCTCATCTGGCCACTACTGATAATCCATATAAGGCCTCTAGATGAAACTCACCAATGTGTCTAGCCCATGTCTCCAGTAACCAATATCCCCCACATACATTTGTGTCCAAATGCTGATCAACTGGTGGATGAAACACTGCAATGTGCTCCCAAGCCTAGACCATCAATAGAGTCACACCATAGCTCATTGACTACCCTCGCCTGTATACTATGTCATGTAATTGAAAATAAACCATTGCCAATAAACATGGTCCCCATGCATACAGTGTCTCCCTAGCCAACATACCAACAAGTATCTCCCTCCATTTGATTGGAAATTCGTGTCCTTGACAATCTAGGATCACTATCCTGTCTATCGCGGTGCATAGAACACAGTCCAATGTCCCACACTGAGCAGCCAGTGTCTCCCATATGATCTCGTATTGATTGACGCCTAGCTGTGCTATATCATCATATACATAATAGGTAGTCAACACTTGAAATCCTTGAGCAGGATCCTAGCTAACTCTCTCTCCTCATATTAGTAGATGTAGGATCCTATAGACATCCTCCAAAGTGATGGTCGCCTCTCCTATAGCCAAGTGAAAGGAACATGTCTCTCAATGCCAACGCTCATCCAATGCAATCAAAATCCTTTTGTTTTCCCTAATGATGGGAATAAACACCACATTATACAAGCCAAGATGCCAAAACCTACACCTCTCACTGCTAGTCAACTAATCTCACAAATGATAGGTCTTTGGTGATCGTGACTCACATATAAATCGGATCTAGAGGAACCTATGACCAACATGACAATCACTGTGTTAGTCTATTTTGTACATATTAAAACAAGTCAAGCTTAACATAGGACAACTTGGTAAACAATCAATTGCATCGCTTAAATTCAAATGTGTTGCATGAGAGAAATTGCATCACACTATCTACAAATGCGTCATTTTTAGGTAGTTGTGGCTTATCCCTTTGTGATTGCACACAATCACAATCAAATGCGTCATGTAAATGCAAGTGCGGTTAAAAAACCCACACATGTGTCACATTTTAATAGTTGCATCACAAAAAAATCAGAAACCTAATCTAGTCCTAGAGTGTCTACTTCAATTGCATCGAATGTGATAACATTTGCGGCTATCGTGGAGCAACACAACTGACTGTTAAAATTAAATTCTACCTAAAAATGTGTGAAAATAAAAATTGACAAAGTGGGTTGAAAGAGGCTTACCAGATCTCCTCCATCCTCTGGTTATCTGAATGTATGAACTTTGTAAGCACGGTGATCGCCATGGGGAACTCGCTCCATCTTCACTCAAAGCTCTAGTTTTCAAAGTCTAAAAGTGCAAAATGAACCTAGAAATGCCAATTTCCTATTTATACCCCCCCAAAAATAGGGTTTTCACCTAAGGGTTCATAACTGGATGCACCATTTTACATGTTTTAACACAAATTTGGCTACCTTAAACTTTTCAAAATCCGAAATTGACTTTGCCATCGCTTTTCTAGCTATCAAATTAACTTTTTGGAACAATTTTTAAATTTTTTGATTTTTTTTTGAAAAATTTGTAAAATTCTTCCAAGGGGGCATAGCCCTATCCTACTATCATTGGGGCATTTTTTGACTGATTTTCTTTGACACAACGCGATAAACAACATTGTATCAAAGGGGGGCAAAATGTAGACACTAAAAATTGTCTTAGGCCTGCGACCCTTAACTTTTTCATATCTCATTCAACTTCATTTCTCATAATTAAATAATGTTAATTATTTAATTATTTTCTAAGGTCATATGTCCTCTATTAATTAAATAACTTTAATTATTTAATTAATTCATTCTTACCTTTATTCTTCCTTCATTAATTAATTAAAATGGTACATTTATTATGTGCATTTAATTAGTCATCAGCACAACAGGTGGATGAAATTTATTGTTTGGTTGTTTCTGGGCCTTTTCAATATGGTGGAAATGATCCTTTGGTGTTTAAAATGTTCCTTAATAACATATACTATTGTTAAATGGAAGTCTTTGTTTGTTTTGAGTTGTCCCAAAATCTTGGATATTAGGATTGAGTCGTTTGATTCGAAGTTTGTCCTTGTCATGACTATATGGTCCAGATGATCTCTTGGTTCATCTGGTGGTCATTTTGTAAAGTCACAGATAAAAGGTGATCATTAGGATTTATCTGGTGGAGATAGTATGGATTATTAATACACAATGAATGGTCTTTTTGTGATCAGTTAAATTCATGCTATCTTCGTCTTTGTCGCTTCTGTATTATCAGCTAGTTTCCCTTATTGATTTGAGTTATTGTTTGAATTTGTCTCCTGCCATTCGTAACATCGCACACTAATTTAATCCTAACCCTATTGCATGTCACATCTTATAATCTTAATCATCAATTTATCTTTTAATCTGACCCTATCATTCAAAAATCATATTTTCTATAAATTGGCTTTACCTCTACCATTATTACTCCTCCCGAAATCTTATTAGTTTAGGAAGCAACTTTAGAATCTTCAATGTTTTTCTATTATCATTATTATGAGGCCATATGTGCATACTTAATCTGAGGGAAAGTATCATACTACAACAAAATGGAGAAGAGTAATGGAGGTGATTCATGCAATTATATGTGTGTTTGGTAAAATCGTTTGTTTATGCATGTTTTTATAGTCTTCAACTGTTCTCGATTATTAGCTTAGGTTTAGTTTGATTTATGCTTGTATTGATAATCTGTGAATTTTCCCTATGCTACAAGGATGATAGGATGGATGAATGATGTCTCCAAGGACTATGTCACAAAGTAATAAGAATGTGCCCCACTATATATATGTCATGTATGATGAGGTAGGAGGGATGAAAGATAAAAGGATGGGTAAATAAGTAAAGGAGATGTATTGTGGCATGATGGGTTGACAAGGAAGGTAGATGGATGTGGATATGATGCATGGATAAGAAAGGTAGATGGGGAGGATAAGGAATATGATAGTGTATGGATGAGGGGAATGTATTCCAAGAGGTGTTCAAAGAATGTATAGATAGGTGCCCCTATCTTTATCAAGATCATAAGGAGGATGGAGGGATTGGGATAAATGGAATATGATAGGGAGGATAGGTGCATATGTTGGATGTAGGAGATGGAGAAAGGGGATGAAATGGAAGTTTCCCCCAAGTGTGGAAGGAAAATGGATTAGGTATTTTACACATGACACCTATTTTCTAGGTTTTTATCATGGTACTTATCCAAGGCACTTTTTTTCCAAGTTTTCACTATTGGACGAATTATTTCTCTTTACTATTTTTATTTTTTATTTTTTTGATTTTTGGAAAGTGGGTGGATGGAGATGGATGAGGGTAGAGATTTTGATAAATGTATTTGGGAAGAGGGAAGACATGTGCAAATATGATGGATGAAGGTCTTAAGCATCAAGTTCCTTATGAGGTAACAATAGACCATGTGTGAAGTGACTATTGGCTATTGGTACAACCATATTAGGATGAATGGATTATGCAAGGGAATGGACTAAAGGGATTTGATGGGGGAGATATGGGGGATAATAGATGGGATGTTGGAAAGTGCATGGATGGAATGATGGGGTAGATGTGTGATGGGGGAATGTTTTTAGGACCAACATTGGCACATATGGTGAGGGATGTGAAATGATAGGAGGATTAATGGATGGAGAATGTGGGGATAATGGAGGAATAAAGATAGAAAATTTTGGGACATAAGGACCCAAAATAGATTTAGGAGATGGAGGATATGCATGATTAACTTTTGGATTAGAAACTTTGGATGTTGTTATGGATGTTTTATTTGAAGGAATTGCATCCTTTTTCTTTGGGATCCACATGATTTTGATTTTTGTTTTAATAGGATTGTGTAGTATTTTTGATTGATTACACTTTTTTATGGATTTTTCTTTTCTTCATCATGTCCTTTAGAAGGGACATGGATATCTTTGGATTCATGTGGATGTTTGGATTTATGCATTTTTACTTTGGTATCCAAATTTCTTTCAATAGCAAGGGTATGGATGTGAGGAGATGGATGATGTGTAGAGAATATGAATGAAGTGATGGAGGTAGGATTTTGGAGATGGGGTGTGGATGGAGGAGGTATAGTTATACACCTTTGTTGATCCTGATTAGGGATTATGAGAGTGGGATTTTATGATGGGTGATGGGAATATGTGATTGGTGGATGAAATGATGAGTAGGATGAGATGGAGGAGGTGATTTTGGGATATAAGGTCCTAAATTGACTTATTATATGAGGGATGTGTGACAGTTGATGGAGGGACATAAGAACCCAAAAATAGATGCAGTAGATGGAGGATGGTTGATGGTGGATGGAGGGACATCAGGACCGAAAATGGACTTGGAGGGTGAAGGAGGAATATGGATGGTTGTTTTGAGGTAATATGATGGAGGAGAGGGGATGGTGACAAATGGTGTGGTGGAATGATGGGAAGAGTCTATTATTCTTTTGGAAGAGGCTCACTTAGGATGTACAAATATTGTACCAATATTTTTGGATTGTGAGTCTTGAGATAAATATCCAAGACCTTGTGTATGAAAATTTTATTTGACATGGATGGGCTCTAAAATACCTTGCTCATGAAGGCCTAAACCTTTTCCTTGATAGTTAAAGTGGAAGTTTGGCGATTGGATCTGTGGTGGGGATTAGTTAATATTTAGAGCAATCACGAAGTCATTGTAATAGAGTAGAGAGAGATAGGTAGTATATATGTAGCTAAATTCTTCTTCTGGAAAGAAACCATCGCGGATGAATGTAAAAGGTACCAAGGGGATATAAAAGTGGTGTTGGGATAGCTTGGTTAGGTGGTGATGAAGGATCATGAGATGGAGATGATGGGATGGTAACATCTTGATTGGGAGGATTGAGTGATAAGGGATCATGAGGGGGTAAAATTGGTATATTAGGATCTTGGTTATAAAGGGAATCATAGAGATAAGATTGGAAATGGAAATAATATAGTCTTGAGAATAAAATGGAGGAATGAGATAATGAGATCATGGTTGGATTGAAGAAGGAGATCTGAAAGTAGTGGTGGAGACTATGATAGCATGAAGTCGGTGGAATTAGAGATAGTAGAGATAATGATGTAGTTAGAGGGATATATTGGTATAACACAGATAAAAGCTCTTGGCATATTTCAGCAATGGCCGGTGAAAGCCTGATTATAGAGTGTGGATAAGACTCATAAATAGAAGTGATAGAAGAGATGGAAGCGTTCACTTAAGTTCAAGAAATTAAAACTTTGGTGATACTAGGAGTAGGAAGTGGATTGGGTTGGGTATGTCTTCAATAGGTTAAAATTTAGGTAATGTTAGGAATTTAGGAAGTGGAATATTAGGTGATGGATGGAGAAGAGACTCATCACTAGTGGCCATTATGGGCAGGTAGGTAAGGGTGGCATGGTTCCACAACATCAAGATGTGGATTTGGGGATGTCTTCTTTGTCATGAGTCCTTGGATGACATCTGGAATGAGATACTTGTGTATTGTAGGCTTATATGGGGTGGTGGGAATGGATGAAGGATTATGAATGGGTAGAGGATTAGGATTATGGATTTGTGGATTAGGATTATATGGAGGAATGAGACTAGATGGATGACTATGGGTAGGTGGAGGATTAGGATTGGTGAGAGGATCAAGATTAGATGGAGGATTAAAGTAGGATGGATTGGAGGGGGGATTAAGATATGATGGAGTGGAAGATGGAGTGATATAGGAGAATATGGATGGTGGATTAGGAGGGTATGATGGATTGAAGGGAGGATTAGGATATGATGGAGTGAAAGATGGAGTGAAATAGGAGGATATGGATGGTGGATTAGAAGAGGAGGACATGGATGGTGGATTAGGATAGAAATATGTGGATGGTGGATTGATGTTGGAGAAATTGGATGGGGAAGATAATGGATATCCCTTGTCAATGGTAGCATAAGGATTTCTTGTGAATTTGGATGAAGGCATGATAGGATACCTTGGAGGAATGATTAGATTTTGGAAGATGATTGGGGAAATCCTGCTAGTAATGATAGCATCAAGGGGATCTATATCATACTCATCTTGATCAACAAGACTTTCATTATCATCATCAACATAATTGGGATTCCCCTTGACTATTATTTTTGGTTTCACTAATGGAGGATAAGGATTCATGGTGTTGGATTGAAAATATGGGAATAGATGATTAGAAGTAAAGGAGAGTTGATGAAAAGATAAATAGAACGGATTAAAATAACGTGGAAGAAGGGGTCATAAGATTTTTTTTGATATTAGAAGATCTTGGATGTGGATGGACTAAAGATCAAATTGGGATGTGAATTAAGATCATATTTGGATTCAATTTAAGCTCAAATTAGGATGATTGAATTAAAGCTCAGATTAGGATGATTAGATTAAAGATCAGGTTAGGATGATTAGAGGATGTGATGGGAGAGACTCCTAAAGTCAAGGATGTAACTAAAATGATGAGGATGATTGTTGGATGGAGGAAAGTGATCATTTGGAGATGGATATGAAGAGGAAAAATTATTGGGTTATCATTTTGGACTGAGGAAGATATACGCTAATCATGATAGGATGGATTGACTCTCTAGATTTTGTATGGGAAGTAGATTTTCCTTTGTGTATAGCACATTCACCTCTCTAGATCACAAATTTTCCTATCTATGGATATCACAAAATCACCCCTGTTGGTATTAGGATAACCTATTGGTAAGGACAAGATTGCCTATGTAGACTAATTGTATGAAGAGGTGTGCAGGATCACCCAAGAAAGAAGTGTAATCACCTATCATGGAAGGACTCAATACAGACACATGATGATGCAATCACATATAAAGGGGTCAAAATAACCTATCTAGGGATATGTATGGATAGGGATAGTACAAAATCAAAGTAGGATCGCTCCTATGGACAACAGGTTCACCCATTCTTCTAGATGTATGGACAAAGGACGGGGAGACATGGACATGGACTCACTTGTAAGGATGATGGGATTTTCTATTTAAGGAATAGGTGGATATGGGATCTCCTATCTAAGAGATTCGCAAGCGAATTTTCCCTTGACAAAGGAAAAATTTCCTATCAGATGACTTGGTTGGACTATGACATGGATTCACCCTTATGAGGGAAAGATCACCTGTCCACAAGGAAAGTTCACCCCTATGTGAAGTAAACTCACCATTGAAGGCAGGGATAGTTTATGGCAAAGGATGCAAACAACAAACAACAAGCATTGGGATAGGACTGACTTGGACTGATGACAAGCACTGGTATATCACAAGAAGCACACCAGACAACACAAGCCTAAAATTAGTAGTAAAGTTTTTCTAACTTGATGTAGGCTCACCACCTTGAAGGGACACCCCAAGGTTAATACTCTGTGATATCGAGGTGGTTTTCTAGATCAACCTTTCTTGCAAAGGAAGATAGCTAGAGATTTAGTCACATAGGGTCATCAATAGACGCCATGAGCTCACCTTCACTCTCTCACTTAGGAACTATCATAGTTCACCATGAGGATTTCTATCTCAACCTAAGGGAGTACATGGTGAGTAACTTTGGGGTACAATCTGCATCCCTTGTACTACACCAAGCCGCGACTAAACATGAGTCTCTATCTAGGCTATACATTCTCTCTAGGGAGTCCTTGATACACCAGGAGGGTGTGTAAGGAAAAACTATGAACACCAACCCGTCACAAGTGTGGGTTGGGAGCCCTAACGAGGTACTAGAAACTCAAACCAACCTTGCATATATTATCTAGGTATCACCCTAGCTTGGACACTTTGCTAGACACGACGTGACTGGATTGGGGTACAACTTTAGCTCTCCCCCTTGTATATACCTTACCAATAACATGTGATCAAGATCGACCCTTGAGTGATGAAATACCAAGAAAGTATCACTAAAGGGAAGGAATTACTAGACGTTTTTGATCCCTAGGCTCAAACGTAGTGCAAGGGGAGTGCATACACATACTAGTAACCCTAGGTGGAATCAACTAGACTGGAATGAGTTGCAATTTTTGGTCACCCAGGATCACCATACGGTGCAAGGGGAGAGCATACATCAACAACCCTCTCCCAAACACAAAAAACAAATTTAATTGACCCATTAAGAAATTGAAGTGTTCCTAATTAGTCTGGGAAAAAAACTATGCTAATATCTTTGACTGATCATCCTGCAAAAGATAAATTAGTAATTTCAATCATCGATCTTCATCAAGCATAGGACACACACATATTCACCCTTGTGGAGGGAAGATTCACCTATATAAAGGTTGCAAGATCACCTTTGTAAGGCACAGGTTCTCCCGTTGGTAGATTCTCCTATTTGCAGATTCACCCATTTGCAAATTCACCCGTTTGCAGATTTGGCTATCTAGGTGGTGTGTTTGGCTATCTAGGTGGTAAGATTGGCTATCCACATGATTGGCTATATAGGTCATAGGATTTTCTATGTAGGTTATGGGATTGGCTATGTAGGTCAAAATATTGGCTATGTAGGTCATGGGATTAGTTGTTTGTAGGATTGGCTATGTAGGTCACGAGATTGGCTATGTAGGTCACGAGATTGGTTGTTCGTAGGATTGGCTATATAGGTTGTGGGATTGGCTATGTAGGTTGCAGGATTGGCTATTTGAAATATTGGCTATGCAGGTCATAGGATTGGCTATGTAGATTGTGGGATTGGCTATTCACAAGATTGGCTATGCAGGTCATGAGATTTGTTGTTCGCAGGATTGGCTATGGAGGTCATAGGATTGGCTATGTAGGTCATGGGATTGGTTGTTCGCAGGATTAGCTATGTAGGTCGTAGGATTGGCTATGCAGGTCATGGGATTGGCTATGTAGGTCACAAGATTGGCTATTCACAGGATCACCTATCCACCTGTAGGTTCACGTATCCATCCGTAGGTTCACCTATCCATCCGTAGGTTTTCCTATCTATTTGCAGGACTGCCTATCTATCCATAGGTTTGCCTATCTATTTGTAGGATTGCCTATTTGTCCGCAGGTTCGCCTATCTATCCACAGGTTTTCCTATCTATCAACATAATCACCTTTGTAAGTCAGGTGCTAGATAGGAGAGTGCACAATCGCCCTTTCAAAGGATAGGTGGGCATGCAATCGCCTCTTCTATAGTGTATTCACCCCTATGGTCAAGCAGATTCACCTGTCAGGCGGATTTGCCTCTATAGCAAATAAAATCCAAAACCTATAAAATAGAAACAACAGAAAATGTTAAGGACCCGTGACATGGGTCCCACCAAGCGTGCCAAAAATGTGTGCAATTTTTTTACCCCATTTAGAATGCAAGAAATAAACTCAAGCAAGAAGATAAAAAAAAAAAAAATACTCAGATTAGGGATTAAGTTGAAACTTAAACTTGTAAATAAAATACCAAAATATTACCTTTTTGAGCTTGATGATTTTGTTTTCCATTTTTGATGGCTTGATATGCGTGCTCCTAGATTAATTTTGGTAGCATAATGGCTTGATTTTGTTTGATTTGGATACAAGGGTGATGGATTTGGCTATGAAGGATGAATGTAGGCTTGAGAGATTGTGAGGGATTGAGATCAATATGTTAGGGTGTGTTGAATGTAGTTGAATATGGTTAGCATGCAAAAATGGGTAAGTGAGGGATTAGGAAAATGATTAGGTGGGTAATGAGGATTAATGACCCACTTGCATATTATGGAGGATGTGACACCTCCCTAATCAAGGATTAGGAATGTACACATCCTTAATATAGGATTATGCAAATTAATTAGGATTAGAAAAAGGTTATGGAGGATGTGACATGATGGGGATTAAATAAATAGATTGCTTATTTTATTCTCTAGAGGAAAGGGATAAGGGATGGGAGTAAATAATTAAAGGTAATTATTTACTTGAGGCTTGGATTTAAAGATGATGGAAGAAATAAATTAGGATGAAGGGATAAGGGATAATGAATATTAATCAAATAATAAGGTATTATTTAATTAATATAAAGGATATGGCATTAGTCGAATTGGGGGTAAATTGACCAAACAAAAGTGGTTGATTTCAGTGTCTACAGGAGCGATATGAGGACATGTGTCAATCTCTATAGGTGGTGATATATGATTACATCACTCAGGTTATTCACATTGATGTTGTGAATAACACAACATTGATCAAAGAGAAATATGTGATGAGTATTGTGGGTCCTCTTCATTAGAGTGATGGAGCAATAAGTGGATGCATGTTTAGAGAGACAACTAGTAGTTTATTATTGCATCACAAGGCTCCTTCACATCACAAAAATGATTTTTGAGCCCAAAGCATAAAAGTGATATTATATGCAATGTGATGGAGATTAATGACGAGGGTTTAGAGGAAGTTAATTAGATGACTATGTTTTAAAGATGTTGAGGATAAAGGAGGATCACTAGATTGTGGAATGAAGAGTACAAATTGATGACCTGAATTTAAAGTTGAATCTTTGCAACTAAAAGGTGATGGAAACAACTACAAACTAACATAGTGAATGGATTTAATTGGCTCAACTGCTCCAACTACCATTTTTGGTTGGTAATAAGATATATAGACAACGAAACAAAGAAAAAAAAGATAAAAAAATTAGATATAGATCAATCATGCAAGATATGACATTTACTGCATATCTGATCTAAGGTTTGTTGGTTGCTAAAAATTGGAAAATACATCAAATTTGGGAAGAGTGCATGGATTGAGATATTAAATGTTGTTGGCAGTGTTTAGCTCGAGGAGCAAAATAAAATTTTTGGTCAAGGAAAGTATGTGAATTTGAACAAAAGAGGAAGATTTATGATAGAGGAAGCATGATGCACTTGTTGAGAAGAGAAGACCTAGACTGTAACACAAAGAATATCTTGTAGGATATGCATTAAAGTGCATAGGCGTAGTGAAGAAAGATAGAAAAAAGAATGTTCTCAGTGTAGAGCAACGAGATAGAGAAGAGAAAGGGGGAAGAGTAGAGAAATGAGTTGCTAAGTGAACATCAAAAAAGAATGTGTAGATTGTAGAGAAGAGAAGAGAGGGAGAGAGAGAGAGAGGTATGTGTTGCTGAGATTGTAGCAACAACATAGATAGAGAGAATGCTTATATAGAGGTAGAACAACATATGAGCAGTTATAGATTAGACTTGTAACACCAAACTAGATTCAAGTGAATTAATTTTAATATGGAGTTGCAACTCCAGTATTTTTATTGTAAATCTGATTGGTTGGTGCCATCAGATAGCTGAGTTGGTGCTCACTGTAGGGAGTGGGTGCTTCCTTAGAGTTGGTGCTCCTAAATCAAGGGATTGGTGTCTCCTTAGGGTTGGTTCCATTAAAATTGTAACCAATGAGGTTATTTTGTGAGGCTAGATTTGAGCAGTAGTCTCAAGCAACTTTTCTCATCATGGTTTTTTCCATATTGGGATTTCCACGTATATCTAGTGTTATGTATTTATTTATGTGTGATCTCTGCATGTTTGGTTAATCTACATTTTAACAGTTAACAGATAAATTTTTATTTGATCTATTGATTCACACCCCCTCTCAGTAGATTGTTGTGTTCCAACACATCCAAGTTTAGTAATGAAATATCTCAAGTTTTCCTCTACATAGACAATGTTTGGACTAGTGCAAATTGTGACATACATAAGATGACTAACTGCATCAATATAAGTAACATGACACATATCCTCTAACTAGGTGTAGATGGAAACTACTTAATTGACAAATTGGTCCTTTCCAAAATAAGAACACTCCCCACTATTTCCATGTTGAAATGCTACAAAACAAACTTGACATACTTACTCTAGCCCAACCAATTTTTTTGTTTGTTCTAAATATTTTGATTTTCATACCTAAGATGAACTTATTAGAACTAGGTCTTTCATGTCAAATAATGTAAGAAAACTAATGTTTCAAGTCCCTAATAAAATCCTTATTATTATAAAACAACATATCATCCACATACAAAGTGATAATAGTGAAACAGTGATAACAACGAAACAATCACTAGACCTTATTTGTAATAAACATAATGATATGATTTGGACCCCACAAATATCGATCTCAACATAAAAGTGAAGATTTTTTCATCATGTTATAGGTGATTGTTTGAGATGGTACAAAAATTTTAAAATACAAAATAATGATTCCTCACCTTTTACAACATAGTGCTCTAATTATGTCTATAGACACTTAAATCTCACATAAGCTCATCTCAATACCACTACCTAAATCTTGACACATCCACTCATTAAAATAATTTTAATTTTATCTTGAATAATTTATTTTATCAATCAATCCAAGAAACCTATTATCCATAAATGATTTAGTTAAAATTATGATGTGCATCCCATATTTAACTAATCAATCAATTTATTTAGCAATATAATCAAATCAATTAAACAACCAATTGTCATAATTAACTTATCAATCAATTTAGTTAATTCATCAATCGACAGTTAGCACATTAATCAAAATAATTTAATAATTTAATAAAATCACTTAACTCATCAATTAAATAAGATAATTGGATAATTACCTCCATGAAAACAGGTAACATTTTCACTTCTCTACATCTATTCCACCGTTAATGGGGGTGAACTCATAATCAAATATCAAATCCTTAGCATTCATCCATTTCAACAATAATTTATAAATTGAGACCAAATACATCATTTCTTCATCTCAATTTGGAGCAAGTACATGAACAATCATTTTATCATTTGTAAACCATATCCATTTGTCATCAAGAGGTATTGTATTTTTGTTTGAATCACATATTCAATTTATTATGCTAATGTGATTCCTATTTTTCTCTATCAAAGGTGAGTATTTGATTTTATTTGAAGTTTTCATTTCATTCACTAAAATCCTTTTTTGTGTTTATATTTCATGCTTATAATTTGGCATACCCAATGAGACATTCCAATGTTTATTATAATTAGTTTTAAGTATGAAATTTATAAGTTTTAATTTGGATTTAAGAATTGTGCAAACAATTTCCAAAAAGATATTGAACACCTCATATCAAAGTTCCAATGCCCTCTCTATAGCCAAGGGTTCCTATCACTATTTTGGTGTCACCTTAACTAGTTCATTGTTGATGATTTGGATGTAGACAATTTTTTGCATATCTCCCATGCTTCATAGATCCAAATAACTTATGGAAGAACATGAGAGAACAAGATTATTGATATATTTTATAGATAATTTTTTTTGGGGGGTTGGGAATCTGTCATGCACAAAACTTGTCCTATAAGTTTGCATCTCTCGAGATTTGACCCTAGTAAAGGCATTGTTGGTAATTTTTCAATTGGCCTTCTCTTTAATTTTGTTTTGTTTTGTGATTATAATGACAAGTCCTACTTTAAGTTTTTTATTTGTTTCCATATATAAAATGATTACATCTAATTCATTCTAATATGGTTTTTTATTTCTCTATGATAATCATTTAACCTTTTATGTTTGGTTTTGGAGAAATGTGTATACTTTTAAATGCAAAGTTTATGGTTGGATGATTGGTGCAAAGTTTACACAATTATGTAGAGTAGTATTTGGAAGAAAAATCTTCTAGACACTACCTCCACTACATCATTAGTGTGGTCAAAAGCCTGCAAATCTTCATAGCCTAAGAAAATGTCATCTACTACTAAATGTTAAAATGATAAATGTCCAATGTCTTGAATCCTTACAAAACTAGTAGCATCTCTAAGAAACTCTTCCCCTCACAAGAAGATGATGCATCACCAAGAATTCCACCCAATTTCCAAATAGAAGCAACCACCATTGGCCTTCATCAATTGGACATAGCCTAGGAAATTGAGCTCTCCTAGATCCTTCTCCATCAATAGATAAGTCAACTTTATTAGTTTTATCATTGTTGCAATTTATTTATTCAAATGTTTGTATGCACGAGCCATGGATTTCAGTTTGGATGTTAAATTTATGTTTTCTTTTTTGCTTATTTCTTTTCTTTGATTTGTTCCATGGATTCTTGGCTCATGGTTCATGACATATTTGATGTACATATTATTTATTATTAATTAATTTAGGATATGTATAGGTCATGACTATTTTGTTGAGGATTTATTAATTGTGTTTTCTTATCTCACTCTTCATAAAAAAAAATTAATAGTGTCTTCAATACTATTCTATTGAAGTTGTAACTTAAAAATCACTATTTTTTGTTTAGAATGTCTCTAATTATTGGCCATAATATACTCAAATATGGTTATCATTGAAGGTGAAGTCTAGTTAGAATTTTCATAGACTGTAGATTTGTAGTGGCTTTATCTATGTGAGAATTAACATGCATCAATATATTTGAGTAGAGAATTAAGGACTTTGCACCAATGTTAAGTGGGAAACTTAGAAATAGGCACTTTGTATTTCTTTTTATAAGAAAATATATGGTTAGTGTTTTACTATCAAGGTGCAAAGTTTATAAACCTTTATTTACATTTAAATAAATAAATAAATAAATAAATAAATAAACTACCTAAAATTTGGTGCATAGGGGATTATTTTCAATTTATAATATTTTTATTATTGCAAGCAATCACTAGCCTAAGTAAAAAAACTAGTTTCTAAAAAAATTCGCATATAAGATGTTTCTCAAAGAATTATTTGCAAACTACTAACTTGTTTCATGAGCCCTACTTACCAAAGGCTTCAATTTGAATTTCTAAAATTAACTTGTTTTCTTTGTTTGTTTATACTAGTCATGTGTTTTGGTGGTTGGATTCACATATTCTTTCCCCTTGTGCCTTTTAGGCAATATTGAGGATACAAAATGATCCAACTCACCATTTTACCTTCTAAGTTGGATATGTGTACTCTTCCCTTACAAATAATTATGATCTTGAGAATTAGATGACCTAGTTTTTAGTGGGCTTGTAATAGGATTTCATCACCTAGTAGGATCACCTAAACCCACATGTTTTTGATGGGGTATATAAATTTGGGCTTGACAATCAAAAGACTTGCCTTAATGGAGGATCTATCATTTTTGATGTAGCTTTGTTATAGAGGATAAAGTGAAGTGATTAGGGATTTGACCATTATCACACACTTTACACAACACTTCCATAGGCTTCATATACTTTTAGGTATATAGAGAAAACCCCTTGTAAGCCTTGTACATCCTATTTAGGCATCCTCTTGATCATATTTTCTTATAGTACATCAATTAAATGAATGGATCTAGGAAGTTACTTAAATCATACCTATAAGAAGTGACAATAGTAGGCCATGAAAATAGGAATTTATAGTTCCCCTACATGCTAGGTTACAGGTGAAGGTCCCCATAACCTAAGTTCCTAAATAAAGGTTTAGACTAGCCACATCCTCAAAGGTGGTATATTTGGAGTGTGCATGGAATGACACACCTACTTGACTAGATATATTTTTGTTATGTATTTTGTGTCTTTTTTTGTAAAATAATTAGGTAATGCTCCCAACTTTAAACCAATCCAAATGGGAAACATATAACCGTTTAAAACCATGGTCCGCTAACACTCCTTGCGCACATATAAACAATATTCCATAGTTCTTTTTATTGTATCCATAATCCTTCATGGCCATAATCCAACCATATTCATACTCCAACTATAATCCATTTCAACCAAGTCAAGGATTCATAACATAATCCAACCTTAGTAAGACATTTCATTTTCATCCATGTCCATAGTCCAAATATTGTCTCATTTTCACCTATTTCCATAGTCCTTACCTAATCCTATTTCCATCCAAGTCCATAACTATAACATAATCATATTTCAATCAAGTCAAAGAGTTGTAGTATAGTTCCATTTTTTGCAAAGTTCATAATCATAATATTATCTTCTTTAACTAAGTCGACAATCCAAATATTCTCCTTTTCTACCATTGTTGAAGTCCAACTTTATACCAAGTCAAAATTCCAAGTTGTATGTCAGCTACCATCACTAGAATCCAAGAAAAATGCAATAAAATGAGCAAACACGATCATTCTTATATTCCACCCTAAGATCATGATAGTGATGAGGATAGTCTCCACAAACATAGTGAATATGGAAATGAGTTAGTCAAATTCTTCCAGTCAATTCCAATCCAAAGCTTTATCTTATAAAATCAAAATAAAATTACTTAAATAACTTTTAAAAATAGGACCTAGGTTATCTTGTGATTTTTACCTCAAAAACTTAGAGTGGAAGAACCTCCTCCATCAAAGCATGAACATAGTGATGAACACCATCAAACCCATGTAGATCATATAAGTCATGAAAATGGTAGAATCATAAGAAAAAACAAAGGGATAAACCTATGTCAACTCTCCCATCATAATTCCCATATGAAGACTCAAGTTTACCAATCCTCTTTTTAAGGGATTTCAGTTTCATCAAACCAAAACTAATCACCTAAGATTTCTTTTGACGAAGCATTGAAAGACATTAAATATACATTCTCAAAATTATTCAAATGGGGTCATCCTCCTTGAAAGGGTAAAATTTTGAAGGAATTTACCCTTCTTGTTATACCCCAATTGTGTAGTTACTATTTAATATGACTACATAGGGTAATGTAATGTGAATTCTGGAGATGAATAAATTATGCTTGTACCCTGTTATCAATATGAATGTTATCTCATTTGATGTTATCTTAGTTGATGTTATTCATGGTAAATACTGCATATATGTGAATGGATGGTTATTGAATTATTATTTTGACTTTGGAGATGCTTATATATATTGCATATGTTGTGAACAATTGACTTTCATGTGCATGTGTTAGTGGATGCAAGTATGTGTTCCATTCCTCTAGGCGGAGGGGAAGTATCAGTCAGGAGAAGATCTTGGTTGGGTAACTGGTAAAAGTAAACTATCTAAGCATATACACACACCATATTAGAATGATTAAGTTGAGTCAGTTTGTGGGTAGTTGGTAAGTTATCCTTAGCTAATATATCTACATTTGAGAGTCTTGTTTACTACTGCATGCATTTTTGGGTGATTTTTATCTATTGAGCTTTCAAGATCTTTCTTGTACTATTACAATTATATTGACAAGTGGGATGTACGTGGAGTATGTGTATATATATGCACATACATGTTAATGGTATCTAACGACATGCATATGCACATGTATAGATATACCACACACAAATACTTATCAATATGATGGTAATCGTGAATGGCTATATGTGAATCAGATGTGAACATACATATATATATAGATACACACGTACAATGGCAGATGGACACACTCATACAGATGCATCGATATAGATATACCTACACATATGTGTACATAGAGGCATATTCATTTAGACATATATATGCATACATTCAATATAATGTGTTTATTATCTACTATCTTGTAAATATATATATATATAAATCAAATGTATGCTTACATTATTGGCTTACGATATATATATATATATATATATATATATATATATATATATATATATATATAACATATTATATATGTTAATAGAAATTGACTATCACTTACTTTGATAGAAGTCAATTTACAAAGGCTGTTTATCGTCAATAAAGACTATGATATTGGAGGTCGATAATAGTCAATAATGACTATGTTCTTTGAAGTCGTATGAAAGTTGCTTATGAATGTTTATGAAACTGATTATCACTCAGACTGACACGCGATATAAGACATTGTATTGCATTTGATATTGCTGTCAATATTAAGCTTGGACTTGGTTGATGCCTTTGGTAAGATCAACCTTGACTTTGTCAAAATGTTTTAAATGCTTTGGTCGATTCATCCTCTAAACAAATCAATGGATGCTTGCTATAATGAAATGGTAGTTGACTATTTCTATTGGCAGTAAAACCGTGCCAAACAAGAAGGAAAGGGGATGGATTTGACACCCATTTGAATCCAAGTTGTTGTAGATGTCTATTCTTTGTGACAAATCAAATTGAGCATATGCAGATTGAATAAGTCTTTAGATTGCTATCAATAAGCAAGTCAACCTATAGGTGATTATACTAAGTGTTAAGCTAGGAATTCACCACCTTTCTACTATGTTTCATGTGTTGTTTTTCATGGAGCTTGTTGTCCATTAACATGCCTAAGTTGTAGGCTATGAGGCTACCAAGTTTCTCTATAAATAGTTGAACGATTCCATTTGGAAGGGATACATTCTTTCACAAGATTTCACATCTTTTTCAATTCCTATTTTTTGCATTATTTCCAACCATACTTTGTTTTACATTGAGAGAGAGAAAGGGAGTGAGTTTTATTTAGTCTATGAGGAAGTTATTTTTGAGAGGAGTAAGCTATCAACTTGAGAGATAGAGTTTATTAGTGACATTCTTGAGAAGTTGTTTACCAAGCTTGCTGTTGTTGGAAAGGGCTGCATTGTTGCCATTTGATTGGATAAGCGATAACAAGCATGGGGATCTCTTATTCTCTGTTATTTTACTTTTGAATAATGTGTCTTGCATGCATGGTTGAGATGTCTTTCCGAGTATGTGCATTAGAGAAATTAGAGTGTTTTGAAAAGGAAATTGAAGCTTTTATATTGTTTTCATAATGTGTTTTTAAGTACTCCATAGTAGGAGATGGGTGTTTATCATAAGTATTATATACTAGGTATGATTGAACATGAAAGGCACATATGGTACACTTAGCTAAGTTATTGATTTAACTAGGAAAGCTTGTGTTTTCTCCTAGGATAGATAATCTAGTATGGGAGGGAGTTTGTGTACTTACTTGTAAGTAGGGTTATTCCAAGTATGTAGGTTATCTTTGGGATGGACTCTCCATTGAAGGAAATACCTAGCTTGTGTACTTACTAGTTAAGTAGGTTTATTCTAACTAGATTAATATGGTGATAGGTTATCTCTGTGATGATGGATTGTCCATTGAAGGAAATACCTATGCATAGCTTAAGATAGCCTTAAGTCAAATCAGCCTTGAGTAGTGTATGTGATAGATGACTTCATTCGAAGTACTAAATGAGAAAACTTTGGAAAAAGTAGTGTGAATGTCTGAGACTCCACTCTAGATTTTTTGACTACCAAGACTACACTGTTAGTTCACCATGATCCAGTATTACATGCTAGTTCTAGATTGTAGGATTACAAGGTTCTAGTTATGTAGGGCACAACACTATGCTTAGTTGGTTGTCGTTATCGATTACTCTACCAATATCTTCATCAAAGGGAAGGACCATCTATCGAATGATAGATGTGTGAGGGATCACATTATGAGTCAGTGGTTGGTGGAAAAGCACTTGAGTGATGCTTCTCCTCCATAGCAGGCAATGAAAGAACCAAGATTTGAAAGGAAGGATCCTAAACCATCTTACAACTATTTGTTCTAAAGCTCTTTGAGCTATATGTAAATGTATGCTTTCTTGCATTGATGTATTTTATGGAATGAAATGGAATTCATGTTGTAATATGTTATGCATCTTGATTAAAAATTATCAATAAAGAAAATATTTTTTTTATTGCAATGACTTGTTACTTAGTTAATTTACTTGAAAGGTGAAAAAATAGAAATTTTTACTTCATTAAGGGTCATTATGTTACATGTGGTATCAGAGCTACCAAGTTTAGCTTTGGAACCTATGAGCTCATCATTCTTTCTGTTCAATGTTATCTAATGTTGTGAATTCTTGTGCCAGGATGGTGCATATCAGATTAATAGCTTAAAAGTGAGTAATTGGAAATAAGCGCTACCTCAAGGCCAAGAAGGAAAAATAAGCCATCATTATAATCATAGAAGGAACCAACTACGACAATTCCATTTGGTTGAGTGACACCAAAAATTTTAATTACGCACTTTCTCGAATCAGTGATGTGAAGAGAAAGATGAAGATGGAGGCTATGCACAATTACCTACCAGCCATCTCACCAGAAAAGTTTGAGTCATTACCACTTTCAAGGGATATGCCTTCAGAATAAAGTGTTAGTTTTACATTCATCTTTAGGGTTCCTAGAGTTCTTCCATTGGTTGAAGTAATAGTAATTTCTTCAAGTAACGAGTTTGAGGGATATGTACCACAGACACTGCCAGACAAGAAATGGTGTCATGAAAAAATGTCTACAAAAAGGGTAGACTACATTGTTAATGAACACCATATTGACATTGCCTCTCATAACTATCTATTGGATGATAAATCCAAAGGTTATTATCCTTTTTGGGATAGGTACGAACAAATGAGAGATGAACTGAAAGATAGGGAACAACAACCGTCTCATTCTATAGGTTATACTCCTTTAAGTTATGTGTCTAAGAGTGAATCCAAAGGATACTCTCCACTGGACTATCTAAATATTCACTCCATGCAATCGAAAGGATATTAAAATCCTCATGAAATGAATAAAATTATGTGTTTATCAAAAGAAGCGTGTGCTTAGTCTTATGTGGAATTCTTGTGTGCATATGAATTCCATTTTTTTAATGTTTTCCATAAGATAATTGATAACGTAGTTTAGTCTAACATGGATAAACATTCAGGTAAAGACCAATCACATAAGGATGGAAAGGACATGAACTAATCTTGGTGGAAGTCAAGAGGTTGGACAAGGAACCACTGGAGTAGAGGCTAGGCTTGACCAAATCTTGGTAAGGTTGGCTAATCTTGAGCAAGAAAGAGTTAAGTATAGGGTAGAAAAGGAAGTACCCCATTAATGAGCATGATAGAGAAAACTCTTTTCATGGGCATAATGAAACCCATAATCATGAGAAGGAAAAATCACCTACGCCATCTATTGAAAGGAATAAGAAGCTTGTGGCTTCCAAACTTTCTAGGGATATGAAGAAGGTTATTCAACCTAAGTTTGATGGTAGTGCTGGAGGTGATGAGGTTGAAGTGTGGCTAGTCCAAATGGAAAAGTATTTTTAAATACAAAACTATGATGAGGTTACTAAAGCCGCATGGGGTGCGTATCAGTTAGCATGGGAAGCCTCTAACTAGTGGATGAACAAGAAGTTGGAACTTAATATCAACTCATGGAAGCTGACATGGGGAGAATTTGTCGAGATTTTTTGCAAAAGATGGTTACCAAAACTATACTATGACCAAAAAATTTCAGATTTCCAAGGTTTGAGACAAGGTAACATGACGGTCAACGAATATTGGGATAAGTTCACCTGACTTTTGTGCTATGTCCCCATATATCACAAGGATGAGTGCTTCCGTATTAGGAAATTTATAATGGGACTTCACAGTTAGATTGGAGGGGAGGTGAATATGCATGGTCCAAAAAAAATGGATCTTTTATATGAGAAAGCAATTAAGAAGGGGGAAAAGCTTAGGGATAATTACACTCGTCAAGAAATAAGAGAGTAAAAGAAGGATGTGGAAGTTCCTGCCAAGATAGTTCCAAAGAAGGTGGAATCTGTGAAAAATGTTCCAAGGAAAAAGAGAAAAATATTCCACAATAATGGAAAGGATACTAGGAGAGAGAAAAAAAGGAATGATTCTAGCATGGGTAATACCAATAAGGCTAGTGAAATTGTCAACAAGTCTGGAGAAACCAGAGGGAAAAGAGGGCTTCCTACAAGATGTTTTATATGTAGAGGGGATCACTATGCTAACGAGTGTCCCAATAAAACTTCTGGATCATGACCATATGGTAATCCATTACCCACCCAACAAGCAATTTTTTAGGATAAGATACATGCAGTAGTGGATGATTGTCAAGCAAAGTACCAAGTAACTCCAATTGAAACACCAAGTATTTTTTTTGGCTTACCTATTTATGTTCTTGTTGATATTGGTGCAACTGAGAATTTCACTTCACCTAGAATAGCTAAACAATTATCTAGGAAGGTGGGACACATGGCAATGTATTGGGATGTAGAACATGCAAACTAGACAAGAGCAAAGGTGGATCAATGCCTATTTGAGGCTAGGATAAAACTACCTAGTTTTTCTACATAAGTAAACCTTTATGTCACACCTCTAGGATCATATGATGTTATCCTAGGTATGAATTGGTTGTGGAAACATAGGGCTAAGGTAGATTTCCATGCTAATACTTTAGAATACTTAGATGATTTTGGAAATCAAGTTAAATTCCAAGGGATACCTAGATAGGTTAGGATTCAAAAAATTATGACAATGCAACTTATAAGAGCTAAGAAAAAAGGGTGTAAACTCTTCATCGTAAAGATTGAAGAAATTGGGAAGGATAGTGATGATTCAAAGTTCCAAAGTTCATAGGAACTAGAGGATGGTGAAATAGATGAAACTGGAAAATCGGATATGGAGAAGTATCCAATATTGAGGAAATTTTTGGATGTGTTTCCAGAGGAGTTACCAAGGTTTCCTCTGAAAAGAATATTTGACTTCTCTATAGATATAATTCTAGGGTCAAAACCTATTTCTAAGGCACCCTATAGGATGACAACCACTGAACTTATGGAACTTAAGACACAATTAGATGAATTGTTGTCAAAAGGACTGATAAGACCTAGTGTATCACCTTGGGGAGTGCCAATCATCTTTGTTAAAAAGAAAGATGGTACATTATTTTTGTGCATCAACTATCGCATGCTTAACAAAGCTATAATTAAGAAAAAGTATATGTTGCCACGTATTGACGACCTTTTTGATCAAGTGAGGGGTGCTGCTGTATTCTCTAAAATAGATCTAATATTTGGATATCACCAATTAAGGATTAAGGATGAAGATATCTTTCAAACTGCATTCAGAACCAGACATGGACACTATGAGTTCACCGTTTTACCCTCTAGTTTAACAAATGCACTTGCAACATTCATGAACTTGATGAATAGTGTGTGTAGGGATTACCTTGACAAATTTGTACTAGTTTTTCTAGATGATATTTTGATTTATTCTAGAAATGAGGAAGAACATTGCAAGCATTTAGAAATGATCCTACAATGTCTAAGAGAACATAGGTTGTATGGTCAACTTTCCAAGTGTACATTCTTCCAAAAGAGGGTACATTATTTAGGTCATGTGATCTCAAAAGATGGAATTGTTGTGGATCTAGCTAAGATCAAGGTGATAATTGAGTGGCCTATACCTAAGAATGTGTCAGAGGTAAGAAGTTTCGTGGGTTTTGCAGGGTATTATAGGAAGTTTGTTGTAAATTTTTCTAAGATCGATTTCCCGATTACTTCTTTACAAAAGAGAAGAAAGAGATTTGAATGGACTAAGAAGTGTCAAGAGGCTTTTGACCTACTCAAAGAGAAATTAACCACCACACTAATCTTAAAAGTACTAGATCCTCAAGGTAACTTTATGGTTATCAAAAATGCATGTGGAAAAGGGTTAGGAGGTGTACTAATGCAAGATGGGCAAGTAATTTCTTATGAATCTAGGAAACCGAAACCTTATGAGATGAATTATACATCGCATGATTTAGAATTAGCAGCTATAGTTCACGCATTGCAAATGTGGGTGCACTATTTTTTAAGAAAACCCTTTGAGATGGAAACTGACCATAATGGGTTAAAGTACCTTTTTACTCAACCTAATATGAATGTTAGATAGAGAAGATGGTTAGAGTTAATAGCTGAATATGATTTTAATATTAGTTATATTAAGGGGAAAGAAGATTAGGTTGTTGATGCACTAAGTCAAAGATGACATATTGCTTCCATAGTAACAATTCAAACCGATTTTAGGGGGGAAATACTCCAAAAGTGCAAGGAGGATGAGTATTACTTGCAAGTTAAGAAAGCACTCATTGATAATCCAAAAGATTCTAGGTATGAAGGTTGTCATTTTGAACCTAATGAATTACTTAGATATGAGGGTAGAATTTATGTACCTAGCGTAAAGGAATTAAGAAATTTGGTATGGAAGGAAATACATGAAGCACTGTACTTTGGACATCTTGGAATGACGAAAATGATGGCTATTGTAAAACCATTATACTTCTAAAGGGAATGAAAGGAGATGCCAATAGTTTTGTGGCTAGGTGCCTTGAGTGTCAAAGGGTGAAAGTTGATCATCATCATCCTGCCAACTTGTTATACCCACATGATATACTAGAAAGGAAGTGACAAGTCATAAGTATGGACTTTGTGCAAGGATTGCCTATGTCAAGGAATAAGCACAATGCCATTCTTGTGGTAGTAGATAAGCTTACCAAAGTAACATATTTTATACTCGAGAACCTAATTAAAGGAGCACCTATTATAGCAAGAAAATTTGTGCAGGAACTTGTGTTTAGATTACATGGGATTCTTGAAAAAACTATTTTAGATAGGGATGCACAAATCAGTTCTAGGTTTTGGGAAACCTTGTTTTCTACACTAGGGAATCAGTTGAATATTAGCTCAGCATATCATCTAAAAATAGATGGGAAAAATGAAAGGGTGAATCAAGTATTGGAAGACCTACTTAGGATGTATTGCATGGATCAATAGTACAAGTGGGAAGATTACTTACCCTTAGTTGAATTTGCTTACAATAACTCTTATCATTCTACGATTAAGATGGACCCTTTCGAAGCTTTGTATGGCCGAAAGTGTCAAACTCCTATAAGTTGGGATAAACTTTAGGATTGAGTGAGTCTTGGGCCAGAGATGTTGGCTGAAATGTATGAACATAGCTTTTTTGAGTCACTTTTTGGATTTTTCAGCTTTTTTTTTTTGATATATATATATATATTTTAGCTTTTTGAACTGTGCACTAGATGAGTTATGTGTAAAACTTCTTGAGATGAAGAATATTGATAGGTTCCTCAAACAGGTCCCCTTCGGGTGTAGATAACTAATATGCTTTAGATCCATATACTGATACAATGACAAAAGGGCCTAGCCAATTAGGTTCAAATTTTCCCTTCTTTTCTCGATCCTGTTGATTGTGAGGATTCTCTTTGAGTACCAAGTAGCCAACCTAAAATTTTATTGGTCTGACCTTGTGATTATAGCTCCTTGACATTATTTGTTGATAATATTTTAGATGATCAACAACATACTGACGACGTTCATCTAACAATTCCAACTCCTGTAGTCTAGATACTCGATAGTCTTCCTCTGAAATGATTCCTTTCAATGATACCTGAAGTGAAGGTAACTCAACCTCAATAGGTAAGATGGCTTCTAATCCATACACAAGGGCATATGGTGTGGCTCTTGTAGGGGTATAGATGCTAGTATGGTATGCCCACAAATTAGGGTTTAGTTGAACATGCCAATCACGTCCAACATCATTGACAATTTTCTTCAAGATTTTCAAGATGGTCTTATTTGAGGCTTCTACTTGGACATTCCCTTGAGGGTAATAGGGTGTGGAAAATCGGTGTTGGATATGGAATTTTTCAAAAATTTCTTAGACATGTTGGTTTTTGAAGGGTCTACCATTGTCAGTGACAATGGAGCTAGGGATGCCATACTGACAGATAATGTAGTTTAGGATGAAAGAAGCAATTTGTTTACCATAGATGGTGGTTAATGGGACAACTTCAATCCACTTTGTGAAATACTCCATGGTTTTGACTATGAATTTATGTCCATTAGAGGAAGATGGATGAATCTTACCCACAAGATCAAGTGTCCATTGACATAAAGGCTAGGCTGATGTGAATGGTTGTAGCTCTTGCGTCGGTGCATGTATGACATTTCCATGGATTTGACACTTCTTGCACTTCTTAAAAAATTGGAAAGATTCTTTCTCCATGTTCATCCAATAATATCCCAAACGTAGGAGTTTATTAGCTAGAGTAAGACCACTTGAACGAGTACCACACATACCTTCGTGAACTTCTCACAAAGTGGTTTCAGATTCATCACATTCAAGACATCGGAGGAGAGTACCATCGAGACCTCATCGATAAAGTGTATCGACTATCAGGGTGTGTTGAGATTCTTGACGGATAAAGTTGTGTTTTTGGTTTTGGGATAAATCAGGTGGAAGGGTATTGTCTCTTAGATAGGTATAAATCTTCCCATATATTGAAGAATCAACATCGACTAGATGGTATACGACTTGGGATTTAGGATTTTCATATGCGGGATTAAACAACTTTTCTACCATGTATTCATAACGACTTCATTTTCATGGTATTTGTAGAAGAGAAGCAATGGTTTCCATGGCATCTACAACTTTGTTGTCTACTCTTGGAATTTTTTCAAACTTGATCTCAACAAAGTACTTCTTGAAGTCATATACCATTCTCTTGTATGGAATCAGCTTGTCATCTTTTGTTTGATAGTCATCATTAACCTGATTGATGACTAATTGAGAATCTCCATAGACTTGTAATTCTGTGATTTTCCATTCCACTGCTACCTTAATACCAATGATTAGTGCTTCATATTTATCTGTGTTGTTAGTGCAAGGGAACATCAACCTATAAGATTTTTGGATAGTGTGTCCTTGAGGAGTAACAAATAGGATTCCAACACCCGATCCATGTTGAGTGTAAGACCCATCAAAGTATAATATCCAATGTTGTGTTGTTAGTGTGAGGAAATCTGCATCTGGAAATTCAATGTGCATAGGATGGTCATCTTACAATGGTGCTTCAACTAACTGATCTTCTATTTCTTGGCCTTTGATTTCTCTTTTATCCACGTACTGAATGTCAAATTCACTCAATATCATCACCCACTTTGCTAGTCTTCCTGTTAAATTGGCTTTCCTAAGTAGATATTTTAATGGATCTATCTTGGCTATTAGTTTGATGGTATGAGTTAACATATAGTGTCATAATTGTTGAGTAGAAAACACCACTTCCAAACATGCTTTTTCAATGAATGTATAGTTAAGTTCATAGCCATTTAGTGTCCTGCTGATGTAGTAGATGGCCCTTTATTTTCCTGTAGAGTCTTCTTGTGCTAGCAAAGCTCCCAAAGATACCTCAATAGTTGCTATGTAGAGTAGAAGTGTTTTTCCCTCTCTTGGTGGTACAAAGATAGGTGGATTCATCATATATTGTTTCAATTGATTAAAGGTAGCTTCACATTTTCATCCCATCTAAAAGAAACATTCTTGTGTAACAAATGAGTAAAAGGATGAATTTTGTTTTCCAGTTGCGTGATTAATCTTTTGATGGATTAGAATTTGATGCAGAGCCAAGGTGGAGAAATCACAATCATACCAAAATAACCAGACTTCAACAAGGATTCAACCTTCAAAACACCATTCACTAAATCTTCCCAAGACAACACCTAATGCTCCTAGCCTCCAAATCTCAACAAATGGGCTCATCTTTTATAGAAGGCCACAAAATACCAACTCAACATCAATTAAGCAACCACTTAGACTCCAATATGATTCCCCAACCAATCACACAAGGTTTCTTTGCAACATTATGGAGAATCAACAAACTTCCCTACAAAAAGGCTATAAGAATTAGCCCTATTTTACAAAAAAATCCCCTTCAAGCTTCTTGTTGTTGACAAAACTCACTTGACATAGTTCAATTGTCTATCAAAACCTCAGATTTCATGATCAATTCACACTTCCAAGTCCCCCAAACCATCATTCCAATAAACCCTCAATTTTCATGCAAAAAGCTAGGGTTTTACTCAAACACCCTACTCTCAGGCTTCTTAGACTAGATCAATGCATCTAACACATTTCATATGCTCTCCCTATGGTCAAAAAACCATCCCCTTAACATATTCATGAGTATTTTGACAAAACCTTACACTAATACCCTCATTTCACATGGAAAAATGCTTTGTTTTGACCCTTGGGTATCAACACAATCCATACAACTTGCTTTCATTTATTCCTAATACATCCTAGAATCTATCCTACCATTAAAAATGTCAATCCATGGAGGAACAAGTCATAACAGTAGGTGGATTGACATTTTTATCTCACACACAAAAGATTAGACCTACAAATCTGTATGAACAGGCTACTTCAGAATGTTAAGGAGAACTTCCACAAAAATAAACTTGAGACTCTCAAATTGAGTTCTTTTGAAAGGTAACTCTTACATCTTCAAAATATAGAAAGATTTAGGACCTTATGCACCTGTATGGGTTGAAAAATGTCAAAAAAATTCAAAGAGAACAAAGAAAAAAAATACAACAAAACTTCAAAATGATCATTGTATTTCCTATGAGTGCTTCAATGCAAAAAATTGTCAACCACATTCAAGCCTTCTTGAGGCCTTAAGTAAATTTTTGAACCCAAAATATAACGAATAACTTCCTCAACTATCCCTCCATGCTAATCTTTCATAACAACTTTATTATTGCACTTAACATATTATTGTGCAACTTATGACACTTAGACCTATATGTTCCCAAACTAACTTATTACATTATGAATGGTCTTAATTGACCTTATTTGACATCAACAAACATTGAACACTCCCTCAGATGACCTAGACACTCAAAATTTCACCTTATTACATATCACCATTTCAAATTTTGAAACATGGTTGTAGGTGCCCCTACACCATACAACCCCCCTAAAAGAGATTCATGCCCCATGAATTGAGGTTGATACCATTGTTGCCTCTATTTCACCTACAGTCAAATCAGGCAGGATAATCAAATGTCAGGTCTTTAGAGGCAATGGGATGTTCACTCATGGATAGGGACTCTGTATTTGTTGCTAGGTCACAAGGGGCTTGGTGGGAGAAGCTACCCTGGGAGTACTTAGCATGAAAATCATCTAAGGGAAAAGTTGGTAGGACTCTACTACTGTCTAGCCGACTGACTGCTTGTTTCATTCCATCTTGAGTAGGTCACCGAGACCTAGTTTCAGTCACGCCGAACGAGCCTGTAGAGCTATCACCATAACGGAAAGGGTTCGGTATGACCCCTTACCGTGTAGATTTTCCTTGGCTGATAGGCCATTCAATCGCTGTTTGGCAAGACTCTCGGGGACTACGCGATTCGGGGAGACCTACAGTGTTCAGGGGGAAGTCCTAGCGAAGATTCAATCTCTCACCGACATGTGAAGAATCTCGGAGAGAGGGATGCTTTCGGCAAAGGATTTGGGGCTTTGTTGGGATGTCCTGCCGACATCAAATGTCTCGCCGAAGAGGGAGTTCGCCAAAGGTTTTTGGACTCGGCATGAGGTCATGCCGAAGGCTCAGTGTCTCCCTGATAGGAAAGGTGGTGTCACTAAAGCAAATGTCTCACCGACGTCTAGTGTCTTGACGACTGCAAGGAGACCCCACCAAAACATGAAGGACTAGCCAATTGATGATGTCGCTTAGAGGTCATACCGACTACGGAGGAGCCTTCGGCATAGCACAAGAAACTCGGGAAAGACTTCTTCCCAACTGGTGGGATTCTTTCTGAATGATCAAACCTTCAATCCAAAAAAAGAAAGAGGTCACCAAGAGGAGATGCCTTCACTAGGAAGTCTCAGTGAATGCATGGAGTCTCACCGAAACCCAGCGGTCCCGCCATGAAGTCATGTCAATGTGAGGTCTGGCCGATGGAGTGG
Organism: Sequoia sempervirens; assembly: GCA_007258455.2. NCBI lineage: Eukaryota > Viridiplantae > Streptophyta > Pinopsida > Cupressales > Cupressaceae > Sequoia > Sequoia sempervirens. The sequence goes on along the minus strand of VDFB02337070.1, from coordinate 110,274 downwards.
AGTCTCGGCGAATAGGAAAAGATCTTCGGTGTAACACAAGGGTTTCGGGGAGAGGTCTTAGCAAAACTAACAAGTCTCACCGAAAGGAAGGATGAGCTCTCACCGAGACAAAAGCAATTCGGCAGGACTCTTGCCGAAAGCACAACGATGGCTTTTCGGGCATACAAGGGAGATCTCGGCAAAGGATATCGCCTTCGGCAAGGTGTCTTGCTGAAGGATAAAGGTCATGACAAAAATAAAGGCAACATCGGAAAAAGAAAGAGGTGCTCGGTATGAAGTCCGGCCGGCAGACCAATGTCTTGCAGAAACAAAAGGTGCCCGCCATGAATATCACCAAACACAGAGGTCTTTGGCATAACATAATGAGCTCGGGGCAACCTCTTTTTGACCAGAATGAGTCAGGCCGAAAGAAAAGAAGTTGGCTAAGGGGTCATACCTCAGCGTATGTCTTGCCGAGATGCATTTCCATTCAAAGGAATTTTGACCGGCTGTAGGGATGGGTGGTTTTCACTCGGCCAATCAGAAAGATCTAAGGGTAAACCGTGGCAGTCCAAAGAGCATCGATAGGATGAAGGGTGGCGTGTATCTGTTGCAGGCTCAGTAGCATTCAAGGCATTCAGCTAAGGAGCTTTGTGAGGATACGAGGACAAAGGAATGAGTGCGGTAGTTGCATAAAGATCAAGAGGACATCCCCTGAAGCCAATCTTTTCCACCGACATGGACACACAGGGGTTCTGCAATTAATTTCATCAAAAGATCTATGGGAGATATTTTTGAGACCGATATTTTGTAGGCCCTAAGGGGCCGAGATCTTTTCTGTATATAAGGCATTTTTTCCTTTTTGTAAAGGAGTTCCGAGGTATGCTCTTCTAAATTTTGTGACTCTTTTGGCAGTCCTCTCTCAGACTAGCATGTTTCTGTAACTCAATTTGGAACATAATATACAAAATCTACCTTGGTTACCATTGATGGCCCATCTCTTTGCCTTATGATTCTTGTGAAGTATTGTGCATATTTTAAGTGATTCATTGAGCTACTTAGTGAAATTTTCTCTTTCCTTATAGCTTTTGTTTCATATCATGCCTTTCTTTGCAGAGGTAGCATCATGTAGGTTGCAAATTGTGTTTACTTAATCTTGCACATGAGCTTCTAGTTTGTGAAAATCTGCCTTTCCTTCTTGAAGGTATGTGCATGTCAAACCTGTTTGTATGCGTGATCTACAGGATCTTGTTGTGCAGTCTCATGGCTGTCACCAATATTCAAGTGTAGCCCGAGTATCTCATTGTTCCTGTCATTTCGATGCATCACCTTAGTTTAGTTTTCATCTTATGCATTATCTCTCTTCCTTTTCCTTCAAAGAATCAATAGTTTTAGGTGACACCAAAGGAAGTCGGCCTTCTCCGAAGGTTCATTTTAGTTATAGGTGACCCACAACCTTGGAGTGATCCCATGTTGCTCTAGAATGCTCAGTTTCTTGCAAACTCAGCACAGGGTGCAATTTTAGGTGACAACAGTTTCTGGCACGCCCGGTGGGACTGTCGAGCAGACAGTTTGAAAATTTTCATATCTATTATTGGTTTTGATATGCGACCAATAAGATTCCTGCCTTTCTAAGGTTAACATCAGCATATCATGGTGACTCCGTGTACCAGTGCATCATCGAGAAATTCAGCATACTGAGGGATTTGGTGTCTACCTCAGTATCATTCAGCCTTTGGAGGTAGTTTGAACAACACCTGGCGACTCTGAGAAAATCTACTAGTTTCAACAAGTTCAGTGTTGGTATGTTTCAATGACAAGCTTAATTTTCTGCTTCCCAGCATTTATATGAGTAGAGATGACAGATTTTTATAGTCAGCATATATACCCACCTCAGTTTCATGAAAATCCTGTCAACCAATCACCCTATCAGTCATATTAGGCCAATCATGCTGCTGGTTTAATCCCAAGCAGCCATGCAACAACAGCCTATCAGCATGCTCAATATGTTTGCCACCCTCCCACCCTTGCTCAATTCCCCTCACAACATATTAATTCCACTTTGAGCCAACCTTGTAGTCTCCTGAGTTAGTCCCAAAATTCTAACAATGTGAATACAGAGTTGGGTAGCATCAGGTAGATGTTGCTGCAATTTCAAAGGCGAATGTTAAACATAGAAAGGGAAAATGAGTATAATAGGCAGCAAGAAGAGCTTGCTTATCAAGCTTATATTGATCAGCAGGAAGTTGAGACACAAAGAGGGTCGCAGTTAGTACTCAAATTTCAGCAGAGTCAGTCTAACTCCCCTGAAGGACAACTTTCTCGAATGCCCCAAGTAGCTGCTACCTTTCCAAATCCTTTCTTTGAGGAGGGGCTTCACTTTCCAAGGTTCGGGGTTTCAAGCTTTGAATAGAGTGAGACTTCCATCGAAAGGAGAGCGAAGGAAGGGCAGCCCGTTGATCCAGACAACTTACTCCTTTGGGAGAGGATTAAAGAGGTAAATCCCTTGCATTTAGCTATAAAGTGTTATCAATTGCAGCAGCAAAAGATTGAACATCAAGAGGATGTCAAACAATGTGGGGAGTTGTTGGCCAATGGTTATCAACAAGATACTGGAGCATTGGAAATGATTGAACAATAGAAGGATCTTGGAGAGTTGTTGATAGACAATAATAAGCAAGACAATGGAAGTTTAATTTAGGAAGAAAAGCCTGTAATTGAACTTGTTTCTACCCTCTGAGGCGAGAATCTTGATGTTTTTGAGCATGTTCTGGATGAGGAAGCCAATGTTAAGCTTTTTGAAGAGTTGTGCACATGTATTATTGAATAGTTTTGTTCAACATTGGATGGCAAGGAATCAAAAAAGGCTGATAGCCATGATGATCTAGAGCAACAGCTTGGACAAATGCTGAAACAACAGGAGGAGCCTAATGAGCCTGATTTGCAGAGTCATAACTGGTTAGATGAGCTTCCATTTCATTGTCCAAAAGGACTTGAGACTTCATCACCACTTGAATTGTTGTCTTCTTGCATTGAAAAAGACAAGCCTGAATAAGAATGTAACTCTTCTAGTGATGATGAGAACTATGAACAAATTCCATTCTAGTGCATAAAAGAGCAAGAGGTTGATGAATTAATTGAAGATGTGATGGATGAAGCTATCTCTTTGTTCTCTGTTGAAGAAATAGGTGTTCAGATGGAAGTGCATGAGAAAGAAACTAGCACAAAGAGCTCAATTTTTGTCTTTACAAGAGGCTGTCCAATTAGGGATTTAGCCCAAATGGAGTTCCATAAAGTGCCAATGGTTAATCAACCATTCACACATGGAGCCACAACTTAAAGTTGCATAAATGATGTACTCACAGTTGACAAAGAGTGTGTTCAATTTACTTATTCTCTTTTGAATACAAATGCATATGATCAGTTTAAGGAGGTAAGTGAACTTGTTACCCTCTTTCATGTGGCAGTGCATTGTAATTTTAAACATTTTTTAGTATACCATCTCTTTTTAGCTGCCATTAAGCTTGAGAGCCATTGCATATTGAGAAGAAAAGGCAGCCATTGCATATTGAGAAGAAAAGGCAGCTATTTCAACCATCCTGTGAATGGTTTTGTTTGATACGTTTCTCACTGGTTAGTATAGGGTAGGTTTAGATGCAGTTTACATTCCCTAAGTGGTGTTTTAGCACAATATATATTTTCTCTTTTGTTTCCCCTGTCTTTCCGTTTTGGCCACCTATGTGTCCTATAAATCTCATGAGGTTGGGGCCATATGCAAAAAATGACGTTTTAATTATTCTCTGAGTTTTCTAATGACTCCATGCCCAATGGATAAGCCTAGTCACTGGTTCTTATGTTTAGCAGGCAAACATCCCGCAAAGGTCACCAGAATTGTTGCCTCTATTTCACCTACAGTCAAATCAGGCAGGATAATCAAATGTCAAGTCTTCAGAGGCAATGGGATGTTCACTCATGGACAGGGACTTTGCATCTATTGCTAGGTCACAAGGGGCTCGGTGGGAGAAACTACCCTGGGAGTATTCGGCATGAAAATCATCTAAGGGAAAAGTCGGCAGGACTCTACTACTGTCTGGCTGACTGACTACTTGTTTCATTCCATCTTGAGCAGGTCACCGAGACCTAGTTTCAGTCGCGCTGAACGAGCCTGTAGAGCTATCACCATAATGGAGAGGGTTCGGTATGACCTCTTACCGCGTAGATTTTCCTTGGCTGATAGGCCATTCAATCGCCATTCGGCAAGACTCTCGGGGACTACGGGCTTCAGGGAGACCTATAGTGTTCGAGGAGAAGTCCCAACAAAGATTCAATCTCTCGCCAATGTGTGAAGAATCTCGGAGAGGGGATGCTTTCGGCAAAGGAGTTGGGGCTTCGTTGGGATGTCCTGCCGACGTCAAATGTCTCGCCGAAGAGGGAGTTTGCCAAAGGTTTTTGGACTCGGCATGAGGTCATGCCGAAGGCTCAGTGTCTCCTCGACAGGAAAGGCGGCATCACTAAAGCAAATGTCTCACCAACATTCAGTGTCTTGCTGATTGCAAGGAGACCCCACCAAAACATGAAGGACTAGCCAATTGATGATGTCGCCCAGAGGTCATACCAACTATGGAGGAGCCTTCGGCGTAGCACAAGAAACTCAGGAAAGACTTCTTCCCGACCAGTGGGAGTCTTGCTGAATGATGAAACCTTCAATCCAAAAAAAGAAAGAGGTCACCAAGAGGAGATGCCTTCGCCAGGAAGTCTCGGCGAATGCATGGAGTCTCACCGAAAGCCAGTGGTCCCGCCATGAAGTCATGTTGATGTGAGGTATGGCCGACGGAGTGGAGTCTCGACGAATAGGAAAAGATCTTTGGTGTAACACAAGGGTTTCGGGGAGAGGTCTTAGCAAAACTAACAAGTCTTGCCGAAAGGAAGGATGAGCCCTCACCGAGACAAAAGCAATTCGGTAGGACTCTTGCCGAAAGCACAACGATGGATTTTTGGGCAGACAAGGGAGATCTCGGCAAAGGATATCGCCTTCGGCAAGGTGTCTTGTTGAAGGATAAAGGTCACAAAAAAAATAAAGGCAATGTCAGCAAAAGAAAGAGGCGCTTGGTATGAAGTCCGGCCAGCAAACCAATGTCTTGCCGAAACAAAAGGTGCCCGCCATGAATATCACCAAACACGGAGGTCTTCGGCATAACATAATGAGCTCGGGGCAACCTCTTTCTGACCGGAATGAGTCAGGCCGAAAGAAAAGAAGTTGGCTGAGGGGTCATACCTCGGTGTATGTCTTGTCGAGATGCATTTCCATTCAAAGGACTTTTGACTGGCTACAGGGCTGCGTGGTTTTCACTCGGCCAATCAGAAAGATCTAAGGGTAAACCATGGTAGTCCAAAGAGCGTCAACAGGATTAAGGGCAATGTGTATCTATTACAGCCTCAGTAGCATTCAAGGCGTTCGGCCAAGGAGCTTCGCAAGGACACGAGGATAGAGGAATGAGTACAGTAGTTGTAGAAAGATCAAGAGGACGTCCCCTGAAGGAAATCTTTTCCACTGACATGGACACACAGGGGTTCTGTAATTAATTTCATCAAAAGATCTATGGGAGAAATTTTTGAGACTGATATTTTGTAGGCCCTAAGGGGCCGAGATATTTTCTGTATATAAGGCATTTTTTCCTTTTTGTAAAGGAGTTCCGAGGTATGCTCTTATGAAGTCTGTGACTCTTTTGGTAGTCTTCTCTTAGACTAGCACGTTTCTGTAACTCAATTTGGAACATAATATACAAAATCTACCTTGGTTACCATTGATGGCCTATCTCTTTGCCTTATGATTCTTGTGAAGTATTGTGCATATTTTAAGTGATTCATTGAGCTACTTAGTGAAATTTTCTCTTTCCTTATAGCTTTTGTTTCATATCATGCCTTTCTTTGCAGAGGTAGCATCATGTAGGTTGCAAATTGTGTTTACTTAATCATGCACATGAGCTTCTAGTTTGTGAAAATCTGCCTTTCCTTCTTGAAGGTATGTGCATGTCAAACCTGTTTGTATGCGTGATCTACAGGATCTTGTTGTGCAGTCTCATGGATGTCACCAATATTCAAGTGTAACCCGAGTATCTCATTGTTCCTGTCATTTCGGTGTATCACCTTAGTTTAGTTTTCATCTTATGCATTATCTCTCTTCCTTTTCCTTCAAAGAATCAATAGTTTTAGGTGACACCAAAGGAAGCCGACCTTCTCTAGAGGTTCATTTCAGTTATAGGTGACCCACAACCTTGGAGTGATCCCATGTTGCTCGAATGCTCAGTTTCTTGCAAACTCAGCACAGGGTGCAATTCTAGGTGACAACAACCACCATGCCCAAGTTTTAGTAGGAAACCACTGTTCCGTAGGCCATTTCCATTGTCCCATGCATTGTGCTCCATGCTGCTCTATCCTTATACTCTTCCCTACATTTGAAAGTGTTGCACCTTTTGATCTCATGCCTGTCAGTGGTCTTTTATCAGTCCTATTCTCAAAAATTGATGATACTCCTTCACCAATACCTACAACACATGTCTTCATCCTTGCACACAAACAATTGTTAGTCATTACATAATTTTCCTGTATCTTTTCCTTATTCTCATACTTGGATTTTTTCTCAACAACTAGGCCACACTATCCTTTCCTTACTGTCCTTTGTCCCATTGTCTTAGCTGCATTTACTATACCTACACATTTATCACTCACTGTACACCCTATACTGTTAAATTTATTAACCTTTGTATCTACAAATCTAACTTGCTTTGCGAACTCACTCTCCACTATGGGACACTCAATAGTTCCTATCAAAACTTTGTCATTCACACTCACTGCCAAACCATACTTTACCGTTGTTGCACCTATGTTCTTAGTCCTATACCTGATTGCAATATCAAAATTCTTGTTTTCTTCTACAACCCTTATCAACTCCTTCCTACCACACATGATAACCTTAGCTTTACCTTTCACATCCTCTACAAGTGGAGTCAAAACCAAAGAACATCCATCCTTGATAATTGTATAAGTATTGACCCTACCATCATATATGGCACACCTATCAAATTTCCAAGGTCTTCTTAGGAGTATGTGGCAATAGTCCATTGGGAGGATATCGCAAACAACACTGTCCTTATAATCCCCAATCTAAAAATCTACCACAACCTTCTCATTCACTAACAAATATTGACCATCACTTAAGCAAGATACCTTGTAAGGAAATTCATGAGGAATCCTTTGCAAGTTTAACTTCTTCACCATTTCACATGACACCATATTTTTAGTTGAACTAGAATCAATCACAATTTTACATACCTTTCCCTTACTCTTGCAAGTGGTTTTGAAAAGCCTCTTCTTGTGCAATAATGGTTTTAATTCTTTGGAAGTCTTCACAAGTTGTTTGTGCAACATCAAAGCTTCTCCAACTTTAGAGTTTGTAGGATGGCTTGATGAACTAATGCTCACCTCTTCACCCTCTTGCACAAGTTGAACTCTTTTATCACCTTTACTTCCACTTGATGAAGCACCAATCTTCTCAGGACACTTGTAAGATGAATGGGAAAATTCATTGCAAGTGTAACATCTACCTGAAAACACATTGGAACTCCTACCTCCTCCAAATCTGCCCCTTGTGCCTCTCCATCCACCTTTGAAATTAGATTGCTCTTGTCCTTTCATGGAATCTTTTGAATTGTCATTGTTTGGCTTTGGATTAGGCATATATCCTCTACCTCTTGATGCATTACTTATGCCACTAGTTGCTTTGTCTTTCCTTCTCTTCATTTTATCCTCCACCCTGATTGCCATTTGATAACATTCCTCTACATTCCTAGGGTTAGCCAAAACCAATTCATCTTGTAAGTTTAACCTAAAACCACCCATATATCTAGCAAATTTTTCATCTTCATTCTCATGATGACCAAACCTCAAACTTATTTTATAAAATTCCTCAGTATAAGACTTAATGTCCATTTCATTTTTCCTTAAGCTTTGCAATTTCTTAAACATTTGAACTTGATGATCCTTGGGTAAGAATTTACCTTTGAGTTTTGATACCATCTTGTCCCATGAGATAATTTTAGACTTTCCTTGCTTCCTCCTCTCTAAATGAAAGTAGTCCCACCATACCAAAGCATGGACCTGCAACTTTGTCTTTGCAATCTTTACCCTCTGCTCCTAAGGAACCTCATCACATTCAAAATGGTTATCTAATGCAGCAATCCAATCAAGTAAATCTTCATAATTTAGACTCCCACCATACTTTTGAACATCAATCTTTACCTTAGGCTTGCCATTCCTAACCGCCTTCACCAACTTTGCAATTCTTTGATCCTCTGGGTCAAGCTCTTCTTCCATATCTTTAAACTCATCATCTTCATCTTCATCTAACTCACTCTCTTCCACATCCCTTCTTTTTTTGTCTCCAAGGATATGATTCTTTCCTCCAACTACCTTATTTCTCTAGCATGTCTGTCTTTCATCTCCTTCATCTCTTTAGCCATATCTTTGTTCTTTAGAGGCATCTTTGAATACTAAACTCTTCATTTCTTCCTTGCTCTTCACAACCTGCAAAATGCAAACAAATCTACCCCCTGATGCCCTAATACTACTTTGATGTAGATCCAAGGTGGAGAACTCACAATCAGACCAAAATAACTAGACTTCAACAAGGATTCAACCGTCAAAACGCCATTCACTAAATCTTCCCAAGACAACACCTAATGCTTCTAGCCTCCAAATCTCAACAAATGGGCTCATCTTTTAGAGAAGGTCACAAAAGACCAACTAAACATCAATTAAGCAACCACTGAAACCCCAATACAATTCCCCAACCAATCACACAAGGTTTCTTTGCAACATTATGGAGAATCATCAAATTACCCTACAAAAAGGCTACAAGAATTAGCCCTATTTTACAAACAAAGTCCCCTTCAAAATTCTTGTTGTCGAAAAAAATCACTTGACATAGTTCAATTGTCTATCAAAACCTCAGATTTCATGATTAGTTCACACTTCCAAGTCCCCCAGACCATCGTTCCAATAAACCCTCAATTTTCATGCAAAAAGCTAGGGTTTTACTGAAACACCCTACTCCTAGGCTTCTCAAACCAAATCAATGCATCTAACACCTTTCATATGCTCTTCCTATGGTCACAAAACCATCCACTTAATAGATTCATGAGTATTTTGACAAAATCTTACACTAATACCCTCATTTCACATGGAAAAATTCTTTGTTTTGACCCTCGGGTATCAACATAGTCCATACAACTTGCTTTCCTTTATTCCTAATACATCCTAGCATCTACCCTACCATTAAAAATGTCAATACACCAAGTAAAAAGTTAGAACAGTAGGTGGATTGACATTTTAATCTAACACACAAAATATTAGACCTACAAATCTGTATGAATAGGCTGCTTCAAAATGTTAAGGGGAACTTCCACAAAAATAAACTTGAGACTCTCAAATTGAGTTATTTTGAAAGGTAACTCTTACATATTCAAAATACATAAAGATTTAGGATCTTATGCACTTGTATGGGTTGAACAGTATCAAGAAAGTTCAGAGAGAACAAAGAAAAAAAACATAACAAAACTTCATAATGATCGTTGTATTTCCTATGAGTGCTTTAATACAAAAAATTGTCAACTACATTCAAGCCTTCTTGAGGCCTTAAGTACATTTTTTAACCCAAAATCTAACGACTAAATTCCTCAACTATCCCTCCATGCTAATCTTTCATAACAACTTTATTATTGCACTTAACATATTATTGTGCAACTTATGACACTTGGACCTATATGTTCCCAAACTAACTTATTACATTATGAATGGTCTTAATTGACCTTATTTGACATCAACAAACATTGAACACTCCCTCAGATGAACTAGACACCCAAAAAGTCACCTTATTATATATCATCATTTCAAAATTTGAAACATGGTTGTAGGTGCCCCTTTACTAGAATCTTCCTTGTAGAGATATTAGTTGGCTAATGTTCTTAGGAGGTGGCATTTCCATGATTTCTTTGAATTTTTCTAGATCTACTTCAATGCCTTTAGCTGAGACTATGTATCCTAAGAGTTTTTTTGATGTTACTCCAAATACACACTTTGGGTTTTAGCACACATTGAATTTTTCCAATCAAGTAAATATTTTATCCAAGATTTCCAGATGTCCTTCCCTGGTGAATGATTTTTCTAGCAGGTCATCCACATAGTCCTCCATGAATGTGTGCATCATGTCATGAAATATTGTTGTCATTGCACACTGATAGGTTGCTCCGACATTCTTTAATCCAAAAGGCATGACGTTCCAACAAAATGTACCCCATGGGCATGTGAAAGTTGTTTTGTCTTGATCTTTTGGTGCAATTTTGATCTAATTATAGCCTGAAAAACTGTCCATGAGTGATAACATAGCATGTCCTACTGTTAAATCCACAATGATGTCTATATTGGGCAAAGGAAAGTCATCCTTTGGAAAAGCCTTGTTAAGATCCCTAAAATCTATGCATATTATGATGTTGTTGTCTAGTTTGGAGACTAGTACAATGTTTGAAATCCATTATGCATAATCAATTGGTCAAATGAATCCCGCATCTAATAGTTTTTTCAATTTATCTCTCACTAGTAGGGTGATGTGTGGATGCATTTTTCTCAATTTCTGCTTTACTGGTTTCACTCCAGGTGGTAGGGATAAATGATGCATTATCAAATCCGGATCTATTACTAGCATGTTAGCATAGGACCAAGAAAAATTGATTTGTATTTCTTCAAAGAATTTTGTGAAACTTGGCTTTTCTTCCTTTTTCATTGATGCCGCAAGGTGTAAGGTCTTTACTATTTCTGCAATACCAATATTTATGGATTGTGTAGGCTCAACCAATACTGAAGATCTTTCATGATAATGCTTAGGAATTGTGTCAAATCTCTCATCCTTCAGTGCCTTAGGGAGATTTTCACCATTGGATACACTCTTTCTTTTTACTTTTTCATGATCTCATACTGCCATTGCATGGTTTTCACCATTAGATCAATTTTTTGTATTCATTATTTTGCAACTAAGAGATTTGGCACTCCCTTGGTTAGAAGCTTTGTTATGAAATTCATTGGTAGAACATGTTTTAGGATTTTCAGAACAAAGGAAATTGACAATGGCATCATCATCTACAAAGATAGGGATGTCAAGCAGCTCAGTTTGTTTCTAGTCAATGAGTTCGAGATGTACCAAAGGTAAGGAATCATCAGATTGGTCAAGGTAAAAGGTGATAAGTGTCATGATGGAAATTTTTTCAAGGTGTTTGATAGCAATGTCAAGGTCTATAATGTTACTCTCCTCCGAATGATCTATCTCGTTCAATGTCTGATCATCCTCACTAGAGTCATCGATATGTAGTGATCCAAATTCAAGTGGTCTAGACCCTGAACTTTGTCCCTCCATACGTATGGGTGCATACCTTTTTATCACATCAATTTATTTGTCTTCAAAAGATACTTCAGATAGTGAATCCCATTCATATTCATTTGAGTATGTTTTAGAACTAGCTTGCAATTTGAGGATTCACTCACAAATCTACTAAGTGGTTTCTTCTTTTGTCTCTTCTTTGTATCCTAGCCCTGTCTTGTCTTTTGCATTGATTGTGATAGGCTGAATTGGTTCCACAATACCTTCTTTTCTTTTGCCAATAGGACCTTTTCCTTCATATCCCATCTTTTCTAAGATTGTGAATCCTTTACCATATTTCTTTGTTGGTATGTTGGAAGTTGTTGCTTGGGATGCTTCTTCATCTTTGTAAAGCCAATTTAGAATGTCTTTTCTTTAGATTCATCAACTAGAGTGCCTAATTTTACAAATTTACCATCAAAGAGCATGATGGGTTGTGAAGATTATTGTCTAGATGTTGATGGATGCCCATATGATTTTGGAGAAGGTAGCAGCTGTGAGAGACATAAATACTGCTCAATTGAATACTCACCTATGCCTTTATCTTTCAACTGAATCTTTTTCTCAAACTGTTTTGACAAGGAATTGAGTTAGCTTTCATTGCTTGATGAAATAAGTGGGAGGCTCTCTGTTATGTGGTACAAAAACATCCTGGACAGTCTTGAGAGTGTTGTAGTATTGAGGATTGTTGGAATCAACTGAAATAGTGATCTCTTGTCCATTGTAGGGGAATTTCAAGCATTGATGGTATGTTGAGGGAACTGCTTGCATTTCATGGATCCAAGGTCATCCCAAGAGTATGTTGTATGTCAAATCTTTGTCCAAAACTTGGCAAAGTTTATCTTTTAAAACTGGTCCTACTTGAATTGGCAATACTATCAGTCCTTGAGAGGATCTTTCTTCATCATCATAAGCTTTTATGGTGATCTTTCTTTTGGAATCTATGGCATTTTCTGAATATCCCAAGGCACAGATAAGCTTTAAGGTGTAGATATTTAGATCAGATCCTCCATCTATTAAAACAAGTTTGACCTTATGTTTATGGATTGAAACCTCAATATGGAGTGGAGTGTTATGTGGGTGAGTGAGTGATGCATCATCATTTTTTGAGAATGATAAACAATGGGGTGTAGTCAAATGTCCCACAATGGCTTGGAATTGAAAAACTTCCAAATCAATTGGTACTGTGGTGTCCATCAAAGCATTTTCCAGAATATCCTTATGGGCTGGTGAAATTTTAAGAAGTTACAGTATAGATATTTGTGCTGGAATATTTTACAATTGGTCTATGATATTGTATTGACTTGAAGGGGTAGTAGGTGTTTTAGATGTACTTCCTTTCAATACAAACTTGGATTGTGCTCATGTGGTCACATTACAGGCAGGTTATCTTTTTTATTGTTTATCTTGATAAAATTGATTTGATTATCAGCTACAACCATGTTTTGTTTATGCTTGATTTTGATGTCATTGATTTGATTATCAGTTGCAGCCATGTTTTTTTTATCCTTACTTTGATTATCAGTTGTAGCAATGTATTATTTATCCTTGATTTTGATGTCATCCAATTGATTTTCAGTGATAGCAATGTCATTGATTTGATTATCAACTGCCGCAATGTGAAGGATGGTGGTATCATAGACATAATTCACATTTTTCCCTTTGGTGTTGGTTGAAGAGGATTCTCCTTTTTCATAGTCGGGTAGAGGATTTTTAAATTTTCCATGATCAACATTTGTTTGAGGTCCTTCTATCGATATTTCACTTCTATCTATTAAGTCTTGCACCAAATGTTTTAGTTGCATGCAATCATTTGTTTTGTGACCTTTGTTTCTATGAAAATCACAATAATATGCATCATTCCACCATGATGGTTTGACTCTTGGTTCCCAATCTTGTGCCTCTAGTAATGTTATGAGTTTGGCTTCAAGAAGCTCTTTTAATGCTGATTCAAGTGACTGTCCCAAAGGTGTAAATTTTTTGTGATTTGATGGTGTTCGATATGGTGGTGGAGCTGGTTTAGATTCAGTGTTGTTTTGATTGTTTTTGGGTGTAATTCCTGATATATTGAAGACTCATTTTTCATTATGTGTTTTAGCTACACCATCATTACTAGTATTCTTGTTTCTTGTCCAAAATTTGGATTTCTCATTGGTGTTATAATTATTGGAAGAGTTAGCAGCATTTAGTCCTTCGTTATATACTTTTAACACTCCTCTTTTAACCAAGGCTTCCTCAATCTTGAGTCCATTTTCAACCATCTTTTCAAATCTAGGTGGACAATGCAATTGGAGTCTATAGCTCATCTCATTGTTGATATTGTCAATGAAGATTTCCATCTTTTCTTTCTTGGGTATAGGACGGGCATATCTAGCAAATAATCTTCTCCATCTTTGTAAAAATGTGAGAAATGATTCACCATTTCTCTATTTTGTGTTGCAAAGATCCTTCATGGTTATTTCACGTTGAATGTTGTAGAAATATTGAGTGATAAACTTATTTACTAGCTCTTCAAATGATCTAATACCTAGTGGGAGTTTTGAAAACTATTCCATGCATTGACCACCCAAACTTCTTGGAAATAATCTCATTAAATAAGTCTCTTCATGTGCAAATTCCAAGCTCATGGTGCAAAATTCTCTTACATGATCTATAGGATCAAAATTTTCATTGTATTTGTCATATTTTGGAAGATCACAGTTTGGTGGAAATGGTATCATGTTCAGAATTCTGAAAAAAGGATAAGGGCAGATGTCTTGTAGCAAATATCTTTTTGTTGTTCCTCTTTGCATGTCTTGGATTTGTTGTTGAAGATTTTGCATTTGTTGAGTTAAAGCATTCATTGGATCTGTGTTTCGTAAATCAAATTTTTTTTTCTTGGGAGCTCCTTTCAATTGGTTGATATCAAAGTCATTGGGTAATTTCACACCTTAGTAGGCCAACATCAAAAAGTATTTCTCTCCATCTTTTTCTCAAATTTTCTCCATGAATTTGTGAAATTTAGGGTCTTGTTGAGCTTGTTGAATTTCCTCATCAGTTATTTCATCTGTTTCAAGTTGATGAAATATATGGAAGGGATTTTCTTCACCGTCAGCCATGATGGTTTGGGTTTCTACTTCTTTTTCTCTGATTTTTTGTTTTTGGGATCTTGTTAAAATGGGCATACAAGTGATAAAGGTTTTCTATAATTTGATCTTTGTTTAGGAGTGCCAATGAGATACCTAAGTCAAATAGAATGATGGATTCTATTGATGAGACTAAGGTTAAATCTAATGTAAAGCATGTTGTTTCATGATGAAGGATGATAGATCCTGATGATGAAACTCAGCTAAAGAATTAGAGATAGGTTTGATGATTTGGAACTTTAAATTGGTTTGATCCAAGTTTAGTTAAAGGAAATTCACTTGCAAAGGCCAGTTTCTTCAAGTTTAACCTAATGTTGTAATGAGGAATGATCTCTACTCTAGAAAGGATCCCTAAATCTGGTTTTAATTGTCTAACAGACATTCAATTTAGCTCTTTGTTTCTGAATCAGATGAATGCACTAAAATAGGTTGCAGATGTGCTAAAAGATGACACAAATGTGCTAAAATAGAGCCTATATGTGCTAGACTATCCCCTGCGCTAGAATAAAAGGTGTATGCACTGAAAGATGAAGCAAATGCACTAGAAAAGACTCTAGATGTGCTAGAACAATCCAAAGATGTGATAAACTATCCCTAAATATGGTACAAGTTATCTGGCAGATGTTCAACTTAGCTCTCTATTGGGGTATTAGGTAAATGCACTAAACAAATTGCAAATGCGTTGGAAGATGGGACAAATGCACTGAAAGGTGTGATGAATGCACTGGAACATAAAGCTTATGTGTTGAAAAATGAGGCAAAATGCTCTAAAATAGATTGTAGATGTGCTAGAATATGAACTAAATGCATTGAAAGATGTGATGAAAGTGCCAGATCAGAAAACTTATGCACTAAACTAGAAATGTCACTTGTTTTGAAAGTTTTTCTAGTTTTCTTATTTTCAACTTAGTGTATTGGGTGTTTTTTGATGGATGATCTTTTGAATTAATGATTTCAAACACATAAGCAAGTTGTAAAATAGTTGTTTCATCCTATGATCTAAACATCAAGTGTATTTTCAAGGATCTAGTCTGATCCCCTTTGATTTCCACTCGTATTGAACAAGAGAAAATAGATCAATCAGACTCTCCTAATGTCAAGGGTCATTAATAACATCACAACCCACATCTTAGAACTACATTAGATCACACAACCATGTCACCCCCCTAACGGGTGCCCATGTTTTTGCATTTTTTTGGGTCTTAGCCAAAATTCAATTCCTACACTTTTGGCTAGTAATCCTTGGTAGTTATATGGTGAGTACCTTGGGGGTAGATTCTTCCCTCCCCTTGCACTATGAATATTATAATGTTTGGGAACTGACTCAGCTAGCTACTACACTTAAAGTTATTAGTAAGGGTTTCCATTCAGTGCAAAAAATGATAAACTCCCTCAGGAGACATCCCAACCTTTAGAACAAAGGCTTTGGGGATGGTTATCAATGCACACTACCATTGAATGTGATTTTCATCATAATCATGTTTGATTATAATGATTTGGAATACTTGGCTTTAGCCATTCCCACTTAGGTCATTCTTGTAGGGTGAGTACTTTTTCCCACTACAACAGGCCATCTAAAAGTGTTATTGCAATAAAATGAAAGAGTGAGTTTGGCATTCTGGTCACCCAGTAAAGGGGAAAGCATAGGCCTATCACTTTGCAAGCACAACATACATGGTGTTCATTAACCTTGTAATTAAACTAGATGCCTAATTTAATCAAAGGAAAACAAAAATAACTCTAGCCCCTGCAAACACCATTAGTAGTCTTAGATAATTTTCTTTAGCAACATTTAAAGAACCCGCAAAATAGAAAGACATCAATCAGTTCTCAGAATATTGAATTCCTACAAATAACAGTGTATGCGCTAAAAAAAAGACCATATATGTTAAAAGATTCGGTATATGCGCTAAAATACTCAGTACATGCGTTATTCTAGAAAAATAGAGAAGGAAACCCAAAGTCCTATATATGTGCCGAAAGAAAAGACATATCAGCTAGAAGAGCAGGTATATGCATTGAAACAGAGCCTGAATGTGCCAAAAGAGAAAATAGATGGGCTAGAACAAAGACTGGATACGCCAAAAGAGCAGGTAGATGCGCTAAAAGAAGCTTCGAGTGTGCTACATTGAAATTCATGATCAAACCTACGAATGAAAACTTGCCAAAAAATGTTAAAAACGATGATAGGCCCCACGGTGGGTGCAAATTTCTGTGTGTATGAATAATGTAAGTGCATAAGCAAATAATAAAACACACCAATGAAACATTATATTAGAGAATTCAAATGATAATCAAATCAAAACAACAAACTCTCTAATGGCGTCTCATTGTCCTCTATCTCCAAGGATTTTTCAAGTAATTTTTGCTCTTAGATTGTTTGTGCACATGACTTTCCAAATGACAACCTGAAGAATGAGATGTTGGAAATGTAAGAAATCTTCCTACATTATTGATTACTAAATTGTTGTAGATGATTGTGCAAAGATTATGATGTTGCTATGATATTGATAATGAAAATGACGTAATTAAACTACTGTGATTAAGATGCAACTAATGGTAATTCCATGATAAATCTACTTAATTGCTAGAATGCAAATACTAAAATGCTAATACTAAGATGATAATGCTAAGATGACAATGTAATTAGGGCTAAAATATTAAGGTTAATGCAATAAAGCATATAAATCAAACCCTAATAAACAATGAAGCACAAATAAGCATAAAACAATATTACCAAATCTTCATGCCACCATTGATTCACCTCCATTTCACTTCTCCATTTTGCTTGAATATGATAATTGCCCTCAGATTTTGAGTGTGCAATAATAAGCCTATTCCAAGTGACTAGAAAAATATTGAAGATTGTTGTCTCACACTAGCAACATGTACTTGCATAATATGTGTGGATAATGAAAATGACAAGGGTACAAGGTCTTTTATAGAAAAGACAAATTTGAATGAATGGTTGAGACTGGATGCCAATAAGATGTCTTAGTCAATGGCCAAGATTGAAAGTTGAGGTATGAAATAGGGTTAGGGAAAAATTAGGGCAAATGATAAAGATGAAGGGTTGAGATTGAATTATGAGATAATTCAATCAAGGGCTAATATTAAATGAGATGTCAAGAGACAAGATTTGATGTGGAAGATAAGATTGGCATGGATAAAGAGGTATAGGAGAAATTAAATAATAAAAATTATTTAATTGAGGTGGCCAATGAATAATTAAAATAATTATTTAATTATAGAGGAATGTGACAAAAGGAGTCATTTTGAATTAAATAATGATTTAATTCAAAATTCAAGAGAGTGGACAAATTAAATAAATAATTTAATTTATTTAATTATAGTGGAAAGTGGATAAAATTAAATAAATAAGAATTTATTTAATTCTAGAAAGAAAAGGACTTAATTAGTGACGTAATTTAATTAATCAAGGAGGAATAAAGATAAAAATGAATTAATTAAATAATTAAAATTATTTGATTAATAGAAGAATTATGACTTTAGAAAATAATTAAATAATTAAAATTATTTAATTATCAAAGACAAAAGGGGAAATGATGGAGAATTTAGAAATCATAAGCCTGGGACAATTTTTAGTGTCTACATTTTTCCCCTCTTTGATATAATGCAATTTATCGTGATGTGTCAAAGAAATTCAGTCAAAACATGACCCGGTGTAAAGAGGACGAGGAAGGATGATGAGGAGGGTTGTGGTATGCCCCTTGAGAGGACATGCGAGTTCAAAGAACACGAGTGTGCTCTTGAAATGGATAAGAGGAAAATAGATAAGTGACATAGAAGAAATGTTAGCATGGAGGATATGGATGTTAGTGGAGACAACTTTAAAGATGCATATTTTTCCAGACAAGACTCTACACTAATCATCATTGGGTGGTAAAATGAAACAAATGGACAACAAACGCCATGGTATGACATAGACCAAGGTGTGCAAGGTCATCCATTTGCAAAATAGATAGTCGACAAAGAATGTCCTAGCTCATACTAAGGGTCAAGTTTCCCCAGTCTTTTAGCCAAGACAACCCACAAACAACAATCAAAGAAAAGAGTCAAGAGACATCATCGCTCATCTAAATCCTTCATGGGATATCCTCAAGGAACTACTAACTTGACTCATAGACAAATGCCAAAAGAAAGATAAGACAAGACAAGCCACAATGTCAACAGCCAGTTAGAATGTTTGCCAAAATTTGATTTATTTGACAGTTAATTGACTAAGTGATTGACACGTTGAGCATTTGAAAAAGCCTAGTTTCAGGAAAGAGACATGTCATATAAGACATCAAGTTTGGTTTCGATCATGTGACCACCTATATAAGGCAAATGATGATGTTTGACTTGATGAAAATATTTGGTTTCAAGGACACATCGTGTATAAGACATAACTTGACTGTTTTGACTATTTTGACAATTTGTTTGGTTTGATTGAGTGACCTTGTTGACCTGTTGTCTTGTTGATGTGTGACTTGTCTGATGTTTTGATAACTGTTTGTGTTAACAATGTCTGATTTATTAGATTGGCATGACAAATCCTAAAGGACTGACCTAGGTGGCCTTAGGGGCACATCAACAGATGACCCTTCCTACATTTAGTCTCAGAGACAACGTAGTTCGACAATGACATGGACTGACTGACATGACTGACTTTGACTCTATCTTTTGGGATTTTGAAGGTTATTTGTATGTTTTTGTGTTTTTGACATGTTTTGATTTTTTTGGATTTTGAGGTTTTATGATTTTTTTCTTTTTGAGAATATTTAATTTTTTTGTCTTTTTTGAATGTTTTATATATTTTTTTCTTTTATTATGGATGATATGGGGAAGTATGTATTCTATTATGGATGATATACTATAAGGACCATGAAAAATGCATATGGATGATTCCTACAAGCAAGCAAGCAAGCACACACAAGAATCCAAGGATAACCATGATCTTGCTCCTAGTTAGGCTGAAAACCAATTGACAAGTGATGAGGATGATGACGATGTTGTTTGATGTGGGAAGGACACATCTCAAAACAATGTGAGGATGATGATAATGTGACTAAAGGATCAAGGTTTTCAACAAGGCTAGAAACAAAGCCAAGGAATGTTTTGGATGATGTGTTAGGATGCACAACAAAATTGTATGGATTAGGCTTATTGCATTTGGAATGACTGGATGGGATTATGGAGGGAACTTGGATAAGTGGATCAAAATCCTTAAACCAATGACAAGGGAAAACCAAACCCAACAATAGGCATGGAAGGATAATGGATTGATTTTGGTAAAGGATGGGAGACATGAGGATTATTGGCATATGATCTCCAAGGACTATGTCACATAGGAATAATTTATTTTCTCCAAGGTATGGGTATGGATAATGTTATGAAGGCTATGATATTTCATGAACAGTGTATAACCAAAGGATAGAAATGTCAAAATTTTTCCCAAAGCATGATTTATGTTTGTACCTTAGTCCTTATCAAGATCAAAGTAGGTGGGAAAATGGATGGGAATGATAGGGCTTAGATGGATAGATGGAAATGCCATAGGAAATGTCATGTGAAGTGCATGGGAGATGAGACAACTTTCCCCCAAGTGTAATGGTCCACATAGATAATTGCTCTTACACATGATGCTTGTTTTCTAGGTTTTCATGATGGTACTTATCCAAAGTGCCATAAGAATGGTTTTCACTATTGGACTAAATTTTTCTCTCTACTTTTATATTTATATATATTTTCTTTTCTTTTTAATTTTTTTTTTAAACTTTTTTTGTATTTTTCTATATGATCACTTTGATGGTGTTGATGTAGATGTCAGTGTCATGATATGCCAATAGTAACCTTTATGGATTAATTATCTTGTTGGGATCATAGCACTTGTATACAACTGATCAATGTTATTGTGATCCTCTCTGATATTTGGGTTAGCCTTATCAACATACGCCCATCGTGATAGAGTTCCATGAGAGTCCTTATGATAAAGAGTTTCTTCCAAGATGCAACGGGTTTGTGATGTGGGATTTTTAGACTTTAGGTGAGATGTAGGATTATGAATCATGATGGATGATGGTAGGTGTGGATGGACTATTTGGCATTTTGGATGTAGGAATTTTTATTTTCCAAACTTGGGGTGTTGAATGATGGAGTTTGGAATTTTGATTGGGATAGTGTTTGGAACCATGAATTTTATATGCCTTGCATGATGACCATTTTGAAGGAGGTGGGAATTTATTATATGTGGGAGACCTCTTTTCTTGTGGCTACACATTTTGATTGACTTTTGGATTTAGAATATTTTCTTTGCTTGATCCATTTTTCTTTGGGATCCATTTTAACTTATTTGTCCACTTGGATTTTTGTACTCAATGGCCTTTGAAATTTGATTTTGGACTTTAGACTTGTAAGGATTTTGTCATTTGTTGGTTCCAATTGAGGGAATGATGTTTTATGGTGTGGATGGAAGGAGTGTTGGAAACAATCTTATGACAAGGACTACTCATGCCCCCATTTTGATGTTTGTATTGGATAAAGTGTCCCCTAATATCATGGAGGTATCACTAACACCATTTGATTTCTTGATTGAAGAATAGCCAAGACCTTGATGTCTAGGATTTTCATAAAACTGTATTGGTTCTCAAATGCCTTGCTCATGTATGCCTAGCCCTCTTCCTTGATACTGCATGCTTTGACATATTCTCTTTGCAATGGGGTATTTGTTGTTTTGAAAACAAGATGCAAACCCATCATTATGTATGTGGAAACTAATGCTTGGAATTTTCTCATTTGCAAGAAAGCCTGCTTTGAAAAAGGTGGATGATCCTCGTTGGTAGGATATTTTGGCTTTATCATTTGTCATGCTTGTGTCTTCTTGGTCCTTTAAGATGTCAATTTGATCAATGATATCTTTTGTGCCTTCATATTTGGCTTGGTCAATGATAGCTTCCTTGTGTTCTTCTTGATCCATAGTAGCCTTTTTGTGTTCTTCTTGAATGTTGTCCATGTCATTTGTTTGATTATCTATGTGTCCCAAGGAGGCAAGTGTATCATTTTGGGAAATAGAGGTGTTTGGAGTTTGGATAGGATTGAATTCAAATCTTTGATAATGGATGGTATAAAGGTCGATAAGTGGATCACTTTAGGTGTCTTGTTCAATGGTAGGATCTTGATCAAAGATAGGTTTGTCTTGGCTGACATGATTGGGAATGGGATCTTGATCATGGATATGTGTATTTTGGATGCCATGGTTATCTAGAATGACTTCGTGGATGGAATTAAGGATAGGATAATGGGATGGACTACTTTGATCTTGACATGAAGGTGAATCTATGATGTCATGCTTTGGACATTCATTTTGACATGTATCCTCAAGTTTAGGCATTGGGATGTGATTTTGGAGACCATGACTAGATGTAGATTGAGATGGAATGGATTGGAATGAATTAGTGGATGATGGAATAGGATAGGATGTGAAGGCTCGGAATGGATTAGTGGAAGGTTGGTTTCCCTTGTCAAGGTTAGGATAAGGGTGATAAGCAGACACTTGTTGTGGATTAATGGTATGGCATGTGTTAAGTGACTCTTGGTAGTGAGGGTAGATGGATGAATGACTAGGGCTTATGGATTGTTGGTAAGAAGGGTATGTGGGTAGTTGACTATAGGTTGAGGTTGATTGGTGTTTGGATTGGATGAATTGTCTTTTGAAGTCTATGGCTTGTTGGTATTGACCATTGTGGAGTAATTGGTATTCAACTTGACTAGCAAGCATATCAAAGTAAATTGTAGACATGGTGGTGAGGTCTAAATGACAATGCAAATGCTAGGATGAAAATGAGGATTAGAAGTTTGACTTGGAGATAATGTGGATAACTTGACTTGGAGGACACCTAGATTTGTTTATTTTTGAAATGTTTCTAATGTTTTTGGATTTTTTTATAGTTTATATTTTTTTACTTTTTATTTTGATTTTTGATTTTTCTCACTTGAGTAAGATTTCAATCTTGAATACACATTCACACACGCAAGATGAGATTTGATGCAATATGTAATACACATGATTATGATAAGAAGACACTTCCAAGCACAAGAACAATCCTTGCAATTATTCAAGCGGGGAGATTGGCCAATGGTCTTAAGCTAGGATGCACGAAGTTGACTAGGGATGATTTGAAAGCAAAATCCTACCACACAACCAGGAGAAAGGGGTAACCCACCCTTCACCTTCACTTCCCAAAGGTATAAAGTTCTTTGGGGCTTAGCCAAGAGTGGCAAGATTTCAACGCCCAAAGAGGTGTGTCTTTGGATTCACACCTAGATTGAGGTCGTCCCTTGGAGAGGTGTGTGTTCTCAGTAGGCCTCCTAATAAGGGTATGACAAAATCGAACCAAGTGAGGTGTTTTGGAGGACACACACACTTGATTCACACTTGTAGTTGTTAATTTCCCTTTAGAAATGAAATATGTGCAAAAAAACAATGGAAGCATTTGCTCTTTTTAACCCAAATCCAAAATGTGTGATGGAAGAAAATGGTTCTTTTTAGGCCCAATTTCAATGATGTGACAAAAAACAAGATTGATTTTAGACCCCAAATTCCAAATGTGTGATCAAACAAGTTGTTCTTTTTAAGCCCCAAATTGAAGTGTGTTGACAAGAAATGATTAGAGATGAAAGATAAAATGTGTGCACCTAGACTTTCTTTAGCTTCAGTTTTTTTGTCCACTTGATCCAATTTTTCTTTTGAAGTGTTTATTTTTTTTGCACATTCGCAAAACCAACAACAAAGCCAAAACCCTAACAAGATAATTGATCACTAATATTAGAAGGTTAGCTAGTTAAGACAAATCTGGTTTTTGGAAAAAAAAAATTGCATCAAAAATAAAAACACAGAGAATAGACCCTTACTAAAATTTCTAGAGCCTTACAAAATGTAAAGAAATCCAAAAAAATTGTTGTTTTGCATCTAAAATTAATTTTTTTATTATCAAAAATCATTATAAAATTATAAAAAATTCAAAACAACTCCAAAAATTTTGATTTTTGGATTGAAGGTGGCTAACATCACCCCAAAACTATAGAAAAATGTTTGTGAAAAGATCTGCAACCATTTGTAAGATATAAGAAAATATTTGTAAAACCCTAATTTTCAAAGATCTATTTTTTGTCTAATTATTTTTCATCCAAATTAAAAACATAAAAAACAATACCCCTACTATAATTTTGAGAGCTTTCCATAAATGCAAAAATATCTAAAAAAATCACTAATTTTCTCTCAAAATTGATTTTTTATGGAAAATAACAAAAATGATTATAAAAAATTAAAAACAACAATTAAAAATCTGATTTTTGGACTGGAAGCTCTTGATATTGTCTCCAACTTGCAAAAAAAAAATTATAAGAAAATATGCAGCTCTTTGAGAGATATGGTGAAATATTTGAAAACTAGGGTTTTGTCCCAAAATGATGCAAAACCTACAATAAAAAGCTAACAAAACCTACAACAAAAAGAATCCAACTCCAAAATTCCTTAAAATTTGTCAATAATATTAGATGCCAATAAGATTTCTTAATCAATGGCCAAGATTGAAAGTTGAAGTATGAAATAGGGTTAGGGAAAAATTAGGGCAAATGATAAGGATGAAGGGTTGAGATTGAATTATGAGATAATTCAATCAAGGGCTAAGATTAAATGAGATATCAAGAAATAATATTTGGTGTGGAAGATAAGATTGGCACAGATAAAGAGGTGATAAAAGAAATTAAATAATAAAAATTATTTAATTTAGGTGGCCAATGAATAATTAAATAATTAAAATAATTATTTAATTATAGAGGAATGTGACAAAATGAATCATTTTGAATTAAATAATGATTTAATTCAAAATTCAAGAGAGTGGACCAAATTAAATAAATAAAATTTATTTAATTTAGGAGAGAAAAGGATGATGAATAATTAAATAATTAAAAATAATTATTTAATTATAGTGGAGAGTGTATAAAATTAAATAAATAAAAATTTATTTAATTCTAGAAAGAAAAGGACTTAATTAGTGACATAATTAAATAAATAAAATTTATTTAATTAATCAAGGAGGAATAAAGATAAAAAAATGAATTAATTAAATAGTTACAATTATTTGATTAATAGAAGAATTATGACTTTAGAAAATAATTAAATAATTAAAATTATTTAATTATCAAAGACAAAAGGGGAAATGATGGAGAATTTAGAAATCGCAAGCCTAGGACAATTTTTAGTGTCTATAGACAATGCTCTCTAAAATTCTGCAAAGTTTAATTATACTCAACTCTCTATATGCTTTTGTTGTAAATGAGGCTCTATTTATAGATTTTCCAAGGCATAAGCTTAGGTGGCAGGAACCAATAGTTTGGATTCAATCTGGATAGATGGACGGTTGAGAATGAAGAGGTTAGAGAGAATCAAGGAGTGTGCTCCCTTTAGAAGAACAAACTGCCAAGTGTGAAGAGGAATCAAATAGAGGTGAAGACCAAGTGTCTCAAGTTAGTTTGAATTTGTTGAGAATAAATGCCATATTAAATATTGAAAATATTTAATTTCATGAGACACATGATGAGGTGGAAGGTGAAAGAAGTTAGTAGAAATATGAATAAATTCAAATATAAAATTCAAATTTAATAAGAGGGAGTTAATTAAATAAAACAAACTAATTAAATTTTTTTATTTAATTAAGACATGAAGAAAATGATTTAGATGGAAAGAATTAAAGGAAATGAACTATATAAATACAATTTTCAATTTATTTATAAGTAGACGAGTTAAAGATTTATTAATTAAATAACTTGTATTTAATTAATTCCTCCAAACCAAATTTGAGTGTATATAGGATCCATTTTTAATATTCCCTTTGTGACCACAAACCCAAGGTACAGAAGCTCGGTCTTCATAAACTTGTACTTTTTAAAATTGATTAGTAGTTTATTCTCTTGCAACCTTCTTAAAACCAAATTCAAATGATGCAAATGTTCTTCTTTACTAGAACTAAAAACTAAGATGTCATCAAGATAAACAACTAAAAAATTACCAATATATGGCTTGAGGACCTAGTTCATGAGCCTCATGAAGGTGTTAGGTGTATTGGAAAGACCAAAAGGCATAACAAGCCACTCATAGAGACCTTCATTTGTTTTGAATGTTTTCTTCCACTCATTCCCTTATCTGATCCTTATTTGGTGATAACCACTTCTAAGGTCTATCTTGGAAAAGTAACTTGCTCCACTTAGGCAATCCACCAAGTCTTCTATCCTTGGAATTTGGAACCTATATCTGATTTTGATCTTGTTTATTGCCCTAAAATCAATACACATCCTTTATTCACCTCCCTTCTTAGGTTCTAGAACAATTGGAACCGCACAAGGACTAAGGCTTTCCCTGATTAGCACTTTGTCAAGCAACTCCTACACTTGTTTTCTGATTTCCTCCTTCTATTGTGGTGTCATTTTTTAGGTTGCTTTATTTGGTAAACTAGCCCCTTGTATGAAGTCAATATGATGGCTAATATCCCTTATTGGAAGCAAGGAGTTTGGTATTTCCTCTACCACTATATCAACATACTTCTGTAGCAAATCTTGG